>PVIU01005476.1:0-113050 GCA_004026605.1 Ondatra zibethicus | reverse complement strand
CTGGACTGGGACTGAATGAGCATATGATCAAACCAGACTCTCTGAATGTGGCGGCGAAAGTTGGCAGATGGAGAACCCATCAACAATGACACCAGGACCTATCTCTTCTGCATGTATTATCTTTTTGAGAACCGAGTCTTTTTGAATGCACTCCTTCCTAGGCCGGGAGGGATGGGGGTGGGCCTTGGATTTCCAACAGGGCAGGGCACCATGCCCTCTACCATATTCTTCTGTTCTGAGTCTCAGCCAGCATAAGTGAAAAATATCATCTACACTGTCCTTAAAATGAAAAGGCATTGGATTGTTGACAGGGCCACTTCCTTGTAGATGTAGGGCTACATTTCATGCTTTCTTGTTATATATCATCAGAAGATTATTACCAGCTCCTAGAGATGCCCCCCACAAAGTCACAGCTGCAGTGTCTAATAACACAGTTTGCATAAGTATACAGGGTCTGTAAACTAGTTGAATAACTAGTGAAAATTAGCTCTGGTTACTTGGCATTGGTTGTTAAACTTAAACAGTTTATTAAATTAGTGAAATATGTAATATTCTTTTCACCAACAACTGGAATTCGATATTAATAAGTATAATTTTTTTTAATTCAAAGTAAGGAACACTTATTTAGAATCTATTATATTCACAGTCCTGTGGTGATGTCTTGTTTGTGTTTTAACAAATGAAGCTTGCCTAAAGATCAGAGTGTGGACTAGATAGTCATTCTAGTTGGCCATAGAGGCCAGGCAGTGTTGGCACATACCTTTAATTCCAGCACTCAGGAGACAGAGACAGGTAAATTACTGTGAGTTCAAGGACACCCTGGGATACATAAGATGGAATCAGTCTAAAAGCAAAACAAAGCAAAGCAGTGGTGGCTCACATCTTTAATCCTAGAACTAGAAGGGTAGAACTAGGAAGTGATATGGCTGATTGGAGAGAGGAATGTAAGGTGGGAGAAGACAGGAGCTCAGGATTCAGTCTGAGGTTTCCTAGAGACAGGATCTTGTACTGATGGGATATCCCATTCAGTCTGAGGATTTTATAGAGTGACTGACTACTACTCTTCCTTTCAGTTTTCACCCTCTGATATCTGACTCCAGGTCTTTATTATAAAAATAAATTAGAATTTATACTATACAGCCCCTCTAGTATATATATTTATATATTAAACATATATATATGCACATGCATATATATATATATCAGAGCTTATGCAAACAAGTAACTTATATTCTAGTGGGGAAGGCAGACATAAATATTAGATTACATTTCAAGGCACAATGTACTCAACAGAAAAATGTACAGATGAAGTGCTGTAGCAGACAGCATGGATTCAGGGCGTTTAGCTTTGCCTAGGAAAATCTGGGTCAGTTTCTTGGTCAAAGTAGTAGTTTATGAGCACAGAAGTATCAGGAGTGTAGTAGGTAGATATGGATTAAAGTAGTCATGTCATCAGGTCTATAAAGTGATAAAAGTAGCATTTTTGATATTCAGGTTATTTACTGAATCATAAATTATAATGTGTATGGCCAGGATGATAAAATTGCCAGAACAACCTAGAAATATAGATGAAAGTATAATTCATAGTCACCTCAAATATCAGAAAGGAGAGATTCGGGGTTATTTTATATGTGATGAACCTCACTACAGATTTCCAAGTAGAAAAGAAACAGAGTGTTTGTGACAATGAGACTGTAAACGGCAGAGAAGGGAGAAGCTTGGAGGAGGTAAGTTTGCAGAGTAGTTAAACATGTATTAGTTGGTCGCCTAATGTCTTCCTGAGAGTGTCCCAGCACATAGGGTTTAAAAGAAAAAAACACACAGTGCCCACTCACAATGACAGACCCAGCAGCCTTCTGATGACATTCTGGCACCTTGGCCCTTAGCAAAAGTTTGACCATCATGTGAATAATTGAATAATACGTAGAGGGATATGAGGTGAAGATGATTTACAAAATTGTGACCAGTCTTGAAGGACACGCTCATCCAGGAAGAATTCGTGTGATAGACATTTTGGAAAGGTAATTTTAGTTTGGACTTGATCAGAGCTTGAGGAAGAAGCAAAATATTGCTGAACGAGTCCTAGACTAGGAGAGGTGGGTTAGCATTAAGTCTGGTTGCAGATTTTATGTCTGGAGAAGATCAAGCTCTTTCTCAAGTTTGAGATCTCCTATAAATAACTAAAATCAAAGAGTAAAAATCCGAGAGAGCTCATTTTTGCTCACCTTCATTTTCTCTACTGAGAAAAACAGAATCTGTCTTATTATAAAGTGTGGATTCTTAGGAAGGTGACAAAGATTGAGGTGCACTTCCTTCTCAAGACAAATGACATACAAAGATCACAACAGTGGTTGGGGATGCATTATTGTTGTGTCAATTGCTCTATTTCTCTACTTTTCCATTTGTGCCCTGAAGTAGTGAACATTTGAGAATTTGCCCCATCAGAGAGTCACACGGCCTAGCTAGAAATTACAGGCATAAGTCCAGTGGGTCCTACCAGCTCATCATTTTGGACTTTCCAGGTTGTATACTAACTGTAAAATTGCTATTCACAATGACCAGGTGTAAATACTGTCCTTGAACTTGTTCCATATCATAACCCCGTGGGTAGCAAGTGATAAGAGCCATTGAAGGAGTTCCTGCCCTCACGTCACAGAAAGATTTTCCCTGTTATTCCTTAAATGAGCATCTGGGAGGGACTTCCCTTCTGCTGAGGCAAGACATGCCCCTGAAAGAAAACAACAGCAACAAGCAATATTTCTCTCAACTTGTGAACATAGCCTTTAATTCTAAGTACATTTCTTGTGCCTCTCCTGAGGATAGCTCACCTTTAACCTCTTAAAATTAAGGCAAGAGTTTTAGTATATGATTCTGTGATCAGGACTATAAAATTCTATGAAAACATATGTGACCAAAGCACCATGCAACTGATGGTTCAGTGGGCAGAAGTGTTTTGAACTTGCCTCACTTCTAGGACCACTAACATGATTGTTAGTTGCATTTATTTGCTGAACCCCAAACTTATTCTGTCTTAGGAAGTAGCAAAGTAAAACAGAAGAAAAAAGAAGCAAATGAACAATACACAGGTGCCTTTCAGATTTGCCAGAAAAATTCTATCCCATCACCCAACAGTTGTGAGTATTTATGAACTTTGAGTTTTCTAGTATAGTAAACTGAGTTACTAACACTTGCTTTACAAGTCCTTATGAGTAAATGATGTTATATTCAAGGACTTTTCGTCACCAGGAAGAATCTTTTAATATGTGTTAGCTCCATTCCCCTATTCCAAGTTAGCTATCTTGTATTGGTCGAGTAAAACAGTTTTTAAAAGTTTATGTAGATCATTCCCTGGCTTTGACTGTGTTTTCTCCAAATAATATTGTTTAGGGAAAGTAAGGAATAGTTTTGCTTTATATGAAAACCTGAATACTTTTAACTTAACTTTGTGCTCTTGAACTCCTTGGCAATGCATCTACCCACTGCAGCAATCTTTTGCTAATGAAATGAGATTCCCTGCCCAACCCCTTTTCTTTTTCTCTCTTCCTCCCTTCTTCCCTCCCTCCCTCTCTCTCCTCCTTCCTTCTCTCTCTCTGAATTTGTGTGTATGTGAGTGTGTGTGTGTGTGTGTGTGTGTGTGTGTGTGTGAGAGAGAGAGAGAGAGAGAGAGAGAGAGAGTGAGGGTCTATATGCGTGTGTTTGTGGTATGTGCACATGAGTTTCTGACTGTTTGCACATCAATAGGCCAGAGATGGACATGGAGTAACATCCTCTATGAGTTCCATTACTCTCTGCCTAGGCCCCTTGAGAAAGGGTTTGCTCCTGAACCAGAAGCTAGCTGGCCAGTGAGCTCCTGGAATCCTAGGATCCACCTGGTTTCATCTTCCTGGGCTACATTTTGAACATTTTTCTACGGTCCAGGACTCAAATTCAGGTCTTCATGTATACAAAGCAAGTGTTCTTATGCACTGAACCATCTCTCCCGTCCTTCATACTAAAGAGTCATTTAGCTGTTCTTAAACAAAGCCACATCAATGAGTTATGTGAAGTTTTACAAATTCTGCCTTGGAAGAAGCAATTTGACCTCTCACAGTGATGAACAGTTGTCAGATGGGAAACCATGGAAATAATTGGACCTCACTACCCTTTGCTCAGTTCTAATTTTCATCTAATAGAAATGAATTAATTTTGTGCTTTCCTTTTGGGATCATATAGTCTGAGCTGTTGAGACAAACAAACAAACAAACAAACATCCACCAGTTGAAATTCCTGGTCAGAGTCAATGGAAACATCTAGGGATTTTCATGTAGAAGACTTTAAATAAATCATTATTCCAAATTTCTGTACTCAAGTTTAGAGTAGTACTTCTTGAATCACTATGTTGAACTTGTATGAAAAGGTTTTATTATCATTTGATTTTGGTATACCACATGTCTTAGTTCCTTTTCTTCTGCTGTGAAGAGACCTCGTAAACAAGACAACTGGCTTATAAAGGAAAGATTTCATCAGAAGATTGCTTACAGATTCAGAAGGTGAATATATGGCCATCATGGTGGGAAGCCTGAAAGCAGGCAGGCAGTCATGGCACTGGCTCAGTAGCTGAGCACTCACATGTTATCTGCACACAGAAGGCAGAGTGAGAGCTAACTGGGAATGCTGTGGCTTTGGAAACCTCAAAGTCCATCCCCAGTGGCATACCTTCAACAAGACCACAACTTCTAATCCTAACCAACTAGCTCTGCCAACTGGGGACCAAACATTCAAACATATGAGCCTATGGGGCCTATTCTCATGGAAAGTAGTTCACCACATCGCCTTCAAAATATCCAGAGCAATATTGCTACCCATGATGTACTCCAAAAATGATCTCTAGTACAAAGATGATGATAAGATCCACAAATATTAGCACACCTTATTGGTATCTGTGACTTACAATTTAATACTACAATAAATCCCCATATAAATTTTAAGTATTAATGGATAAGTTTCTAGGTAGTATTATTATAATTACTGTAAAATGATTTCAAGGATTATCAAGGGATGTTATACTAACCAGGTCCTCATAAGTAATTGTCCACATTCTACAGAGTATGAGTCTATAATCCTAAGAGAGTAAGTACATCATGAGTTAAAGGAATAGCATGGAGCTACTACTTCTGTATTCTCTTTACAATGCCATGCCCCACTTTCAGGTATATAGTAACAAAGTCAGATCAAACTGGAAATGGGATTTAAAGCTGACAAGAGGATTGTCCAGTTTCAAACCTACAATAAATACCAAGATCAATTTTATGTGTGAGATTTATTTTTCCCTGTCTTGTTATCTCATGCCATTTTGTTGTGGTATAATGGCAACTGTAGAAACATAGCAATTTTTAAGAAAACACTACTGATTCTATGTTTACAGACAAATCTAAAAATTGGATTTGACTTAAGCCTTCTTAACCAAACTAATTCCCTTTCTTGGGTTAATACCCAAAGGCTCACATAATATAGAGAGCTTAAAAAATAGTTTTAGCATTTTTTAAGATAAATGGCTTATTCGAATTCTAAAGCAGTATTTTTTATTTTAAAAGTAACTGTTTTAAAATGAAATTTAATTCAATATAATGGAAATATATCTGGTTCAAGCTAATAATTTTTTCAAATTTCAAAATACTCTTTTATAAAGTGAAACTCTACTTGTACATATAGGTATAAGAAGGTAGATGTTAATGCTTGTCCTTTTGGGAAGTAAATGCTTGCCTTTTGTCCACCATAGAAATAAAATGAAATAGAATTAAAAATCAGCTAAAGCAAGAGCTGGGAAGCTGACTCTGTTGGTAAAGTATTTGACACATGAGCATGAAGACCTGCACTTGGCATGTGGGCACATAAAGCACAGTTGGGCATCCCTATAATCCTGGTATTGGAGAGACAGAGAGAGGAGGAACCAAAAAGTTTTATGGTCCTTTGCTTTTTAACAGCATATTAGCTCTAACGTTAGTGGGAGATAGCATCTTAAAAGTAAGGTGGAAAACAATTTAAAAATACAACTAGCATTGACCTCTAGCCTCCATAACCCCATGCATATATAATGTATGTTAATATACAAATCAAAATATGATTATGTATACATTTATATGTCAAATACACACACACACACACACACACACACACACACACACACTACAAATATTTATCAACTTGATACAATCCAGATTCATATTTGTTGGAAGGAGTCCATTTGTTGGTTCCCAGAAGCCCGGCTAGCTTACACCCAAAATAACCACACAGAAACTATATTAAATCACTGCTTGGCCCATTAGCTCTAGCTTCTTATTGGCTATCTCTTACATATTAATTTAATCAATTTCTATTAATCTGTGTATTGCCACATGGCTGTGGCTTACCGGCTAAAGTTCTGTCTGGCTCCGGCAGGGCAACATAGGTTCTCACTTACTTTGTCTTCCTTCTCCCAGAATTCAGTTTAGGTTCCCCGCGTAGTTCTGCTCTACCCTATCATGGGCTCAAGACAGTTTATTCATTAACCAATAAAAGCAACACACAGACTGAAGGACCTCCATTTCCCCTTTTCTATTTAAACAAAAAGCAAGGCTTTAACTTTAACATAGTAAAATTACATGTAACAAAACAGGTTTCAAGCAAGAATTATAGTTACAGTATTTATATTTACTTTGTCTTTTATAATATATAAGCAAAACTATAACTATAACCATTTATTCTTCAACTCCATCAAAGACTCTAGAAGGATATAATATTACCTAAATAAACAGGAAGTGCATTGTAAGCAACTTCCAAAACTCTAGAATTGACAGAGACATCTCACTGCCTGAACAGTCACCCAAAGTTCGTCTGTATCATTGTATCCCTCTTCAGCCTACAGGCCCATAGTGTCCAGCAGACATTTCCATGAAGCAGGAAATTTCAAAGACAGTTCTGCCTATATTGGCAGACACTTTCTTCTGTGTTCTGCAGAATGTCTGGCAGACTCTTTCATGAAGCAGGAACCCGAAAGGATCGTCTCACCATTAGTCAAGTTCAGTAGTCATTTCTCTGTGGGTCCCGCATGTGCAGTTTATGAAGCAGTCCAGGCAAGAGCAGTTTCTTGCCCAAATGGCTAACAAACTCCATAAGGAGCTTCTTCAATGCCCATAATCCTCTTGAAGTAGCTTGGTGCTTCCCAGAGCAGATGTGTCTCACTGTCATGAAAAGTCTTAAGTTCTTAAATATTTTAAATGTCATATTCTGAAAGTCTCTGAAAGATTTGAAGACTACCTATCTAACTGAAAAATGTCTCTATACATCTAGGAAATCTAAGTAACATGACAACAAGCTTGACTATTATAGATGATTATCTATTAACTTATATTTCTTAATGATACATTACATTTTTAAATGAGCTACATAATCACAATACCTTAATCAAGGTCAGAAATATACATATAACAAGATTGACCTTAAATTTGTATCAATAAATCAAGATCTATACTAGTGCAAATCTCTATAGCATATCCCCTTTAAATATAAATGAACATTTATAGGCAATATTTTGGAATATGGGCATAGTTTCTCCAAAATGCTTCCTGCTGTTTATTGGGTGAAGTATTTTCTTTTTGGAGGTGTTCACAGTGACCTCTCAGGGGGTTGTGGTCTATTGGTGTGCGACAACTGTCTATATTCTGTCAATACTATTTTTAAAAAATGCTGATTGACCAGTAGCCAGGCAGGAAGTATAGGTGGGACAACCAGAGAGGATATAAGTTGTAAGAGTTAATAAGAAGCCTGAGCTAATGGGCCAATCAGTTGATAATTAATGTAGACCTCTGTGTGATTTCTTTGGGACTTAACAACTGTGGGAAACAGGCAGAACAAGGACTGGGCAGAACAGAAAACCCAGACAACAGTCTATCAATCCAAAGCAACATATCCTTAGACCCAAATTTGGAAGTCATGATACCTTTGTAATATGCATGCTGGTATAGCTTAGCAAGCCCGTACAATAAAACTTCTTTCTGTACTTAGCTCATTCGCAGTCAAAAAAATTCAAAGATAACACAATAATATACATAATCCAGACTCTCTGTGAATTTTTCATTTTTATCTGGCTTATTTTTCTTTACTCCTTTTAATCTATGACTATCTGTACTCTGTCTCTTTAAAGACTTTACCCTTTTTTTAAAAACATTAACTTTATTTTATGACTCTCTATACTGTTTTCTTCTCTCTTCTAAGCCTACATACATTTATCCAACACTGTGACTCATCTGGATTTGTCTTTATTGCATATCTGTAATTCTTTACTGTCCAGGAGTGCTTTTTAAAATTCTAAGTGCTTCTTAAAACTTAAGCTGCACTATTACTACAGAATATATGGTACTGGCTGTTTGCCTTCCCAGTACAGAATGGTAGAGCCACTTGAGCCTCTGAGAGCCATGCTCTCATTCTCAGACACACAGCCAGTCCATGTCACCATTAAGCAAGCTGCAGCAGTCTTTTCACAAAGCCCATTCAAATGCTCTGTAGCTGGATCTCCTGCCTGAAAGAGTTAGAGTTCATGCTGGCAGCATGGCCCAGAATGCCAGCATTTCAAAATGGCATGACTTTTTCCTGCTACTGCTGAGTCTGGAAAACCATGCTGCAGCATGCCACCAGCAAACAGCAAGAAGCTGTGTTAAACTCTGTATTTTTGTGTCTAGAACTCCTTTTCAAGCCCTCTCAGGTATTAAATGGATTTTAGTCAACTACATTTGTACCAATCTGTTGGAAGGAGACTGCTTGTTGGTTCCTGGCTGCCCGGCTAGCTTAGACCTGAAATAATCACACAGAAAATATATTAATTAAATCACTGCTTTCCCATTAGCTCTAGCTTCTTATTGGCTAACTCTTTCATATTAATTTAATCCATTTCTATTAATCTATGTATCACCATGTGGCTGTGGCTTACCAGGTAAATTTCCATCTGGCGCCAGCAGGGCTACATAACTTCTCTGTGACTTCACCTTCCTTCTCCCAGCATTTAGTTTAGTTTTCCCAGCCTAGTTCTATTATACTCTATCATGGGCTTAAGACAGTTTCTTATTCATTAACCAATAAAAGCAACACATAGACAGAAGGACCTCCCATACCACATTTGGAAAGAAAGAGCATCAATTGAGATTATGCTTCTGTCAAATTGCATGTAGAAAAATCTGTGGAACATTTCCTGACTCCTTATTCATGTGACAGGGCCGAGTCACTGTGGATGGTGCCAACCCTGGTCATATAGTCTTGATTTGTATAAGAAAAATGCTTAGCAAACCATGGAGAGCAAGCACTTTTCTTCCATGTCTTCTGCTTCAGTTCCTGCTTTCAGGTTCTTGCCTCCATGTTCCTGCCCTAACTTCCCTTCATGATGAATTATAAATTGCAAGATGAAATAAACCTTTTCCTTTCCAAGTTCCTTCTAGTCGTGGTGTTTTCCATAGCAAAAGAAAGCAAACTAGGGCACACACACACACACACACACACACACCTTTTATCTAAATCAGAAATTTACACTTTCAAATATTCGGAACATGTAACTGAACTAAAAGTCTTTCTAGAAACATATTTTTTCAAAAAAATTATGTCTATGTGTATGTGTGTTTGTGTGTGTGTGTGAGAGAGAGAGAAAGAGAGAGAGAGAGACGCAGATTAATGTCAATTGTATTTCCTTGATAACCCACATTCACTTTTATTTTGTGAGAAAGTATTTCTCACTGGACCTGAATCCCATTAGTTGACTTAGGCTGGGAAGACAATGAACTTTAGGGACTCATTTGTACCTGCACACCCCAGGGCTGGGGTTACAGACACAAATCCACCATGTCAGGATTCTTTTAAATGGTTTCAGCAATCAAGTATTTATGCTTATTGGAGGGTCTGCACTTTACTAACTGACCATTTCCTCAAGATCCTAAACCTTTTTTCTTCATCTTTTCTTCTGTGTTTAATAGTGGACTATAAAAACTATTCCCCACGGCAGGGGAATATGACAATCAAAATTTTTCTTACATTTTGCCAATTAGTGATCAAAATATTCACAGTGATTTAAAAAATCACAAGATGAGACTTTAAACCCTTCCTGTCATTGCTTTCCTGCAGTCAGCATGTGGCTTGATGCTTCTGGGAAAGCAGGAATATATTGACAGCACATTACATCTGTGTCTCAAGAAGCAGAATTCCCCACAGCAGGCAATTCTTTTAAAGAGGAAATCAGAACAAAGACAAACTGCAACTACAGATAGAAACATAGAGCCCAGTCTATGTTCTGGGTCCCCTTGGGTTTACAGAAATAACCCCATAGAGGAGTTGCAGCAGGGGGGTTTATTAGCAGTGGAGATTGATGGTGGAAAGAAAGGACCCTGTTAGTCTCTAGGCAGTAGTTTTAGTACCTTTGTCTGAGTGTTAGTCATAAAGTGTGCTCTCTTTCTGGAGAAACTGTTGGAAAGGGAGATGTAAGAATCATAGTTTAATGTGTGAAATCTAAGACCCAAAGCTGGGCTCAACTTCTCTGAAAGGCAATTAAACTCAGTCTAAGGCACAGCTTTAACCATAAGAGTTAAAGAGACATTGAAATGATATTCTCCATTGCATTGTGATCCATCTCAGTCCTGAACTATCATGGTTGTACAAATAGAATTAACTCAAAACTTATCATAGTCTTAAACAGGAAGGCATGCATGTAATGGATTCCCCCAAACAAAACCAAAGCTATTATGTGCAGATTCTATAATGGAGTTACATGTTATGAAACTGATGAAATGTAGCCACTGACCAATGTCTTTCATTGTGTAATATGCTAAGTTGTCTTGTAAATTCTCAAAGTATGCACAAAGCATGGCCTTGACTATTGGCCTTATGTCTAATTGTTTAGAGTGGGAAAAATAAAGTCTAAAGAGAGCAGAGCAGAGCACCATTTACTCTCATGAGTTATGTTGAGAGACATTTTGTCCTAGGTCATCAGTGGCAGTAGGATCTTTGGTACAGATTTCAACCAGTATCATTGACTCTTCTTTCAAATAAGCAAAAGTCCCTCTTAAATCAACTTGACTTCATGATGAGTTTGATACACCTTAAATATTCCACTATCTCAATTAACTTCTCTATTAACTTTCCTTTTGTAACCAATAATGTCTACTCTGATGTCAACCATTGGGTCATATCTCTAATTCTGGTGGTATTAGTCTGAACATGTAGTATATATTGTTTTCAAAGGTTAATATTCTTTCACTAACAGTATTTTGTAGTTCTATATTAAATGTTTTTGGGTTTACTCATCTTATAAACCATGAGATGTGCTTAGTATGTCTCAGTTCAATAAATTTCTCTTTTACTTTTAATTTGGGATGCCATATCCCATAACTTTTAGCTGTAATACCAGAGTCAAGAGTGAGAGCTACAAAACAATCCTGTAAATAAAGGAACTTCCAGAGGCATCACCATATCTGACTTCAAGCTCTACTATAGAGCTATAGTAATTTTACAAAGCTTGGTATTGGCCTAAAAGCAGACGCAAGGATCAACGGAAGACCCTGACATTAATCCACTCACCTATGAAAACCTGATTTTTGACAAAGAAGCCAAAATTGTACAATGAAAAAAAAAAGCATCTTCAACAAATAGTAGCTCGCATAACTGGATGTTGGCATGAGGAAGAATGCAAATAAATCTATGTGTATCCCCATGCACAAAACTCAAGTCCAAGTGGATCAAAGACCTCAATATAAATCTATATACACTGAGCCTGATAAAAGAGAAAGTAGAAAGTGACCCTGAACACATTGACACAGGAGACAACTTCCTACATATAGCACCAGTAGCACAGATGCTAAGAGCAACAATTAATAAATCAGACCTCTGGAAATCGAAAAGCCTCTATAATGCAAAGGACATGGTAAATAAGAGAAAATGGCAGCCTGCAGAATGGGAAAAGATCTTCACCAACCCCACATCTGACAGAGGGCTGATCTCCAAAATATATAAAGAATGCAAGAAACTAGACATCAAAATATCAAATAATAAAATTTTAAAAATGGAATCCAGATCTAAACAGAGAATTCTCAATAGAAGGATCTCAAATGACTGAAAGATACTTAAAGAACTGCTCCACATTCTTAGTCATCAAGGAAATGTTAATCAAAATGACTCTGAGATACCATATCACAACTATCAGAATGGATAAGATCAAAAACACTGATGACAGTTTATATTGGAGAGGATGTGGAGTAAGGGAAACACCCCTCCACTGTTCGTGGGAGTGCAAACTTGTACAACCACTTTGGAAATCAGAGTGATGGTTTCTCAGAAAATTGGGATTCAATGTGCTTAAAACCCCAGCTGTACCACTCTTGGGCATATAACCAAAGGATGCTCAATCATACCACAAGGAAATTTGCTCAACTGTATTTATAGCAGCATTATTCATAAAAGCAAGAACCTGGAAACAATGTAGCTGCCCCTCTACTGAAGAATGGATAAAGAAAATGTGGTACATTTGCACAATGGAATATTACTCAGCTGTAAAAAAAAACAACAAAACAAAGAAACAAACAAAAAACAGTGACATCATTGAAATTACCAGGCAAACAGATGAGAAAAATCATCATGTGTAAGGTAACCCAGACCCAGAAAGACAAACAGTGTATATACTTACTCATAAGTGGATATTAGATATAAAGCAAAAGATAACCAACCTACAATAAACAACCCCAGAGAAGATAGGTAACAAGGAGACCCATCCTTGGAAGGGAAAATAGATGAGATATCCTGGGTAAACTGGGGGTAGGGGAAGGAGAGGGGAGGGCATGGATGATGAGAACATGGGGGATTAGGATGGTTGTATTCAGGGAAAGATGGAAAGGGAGAGCAGTGAGAGAGATACCTTTATAGAGGGAGCCATTATGGGGTTATGGTGAAACCTGATGCTAAGGAAATTCCCAGTAATTCACAAAGATGACTTCAGCTATGACTCCTAGCAATAGTGGAGTGGGTACTTGAACTGGCCTTCTCCTATAATCAGATTAGCTACTACCCTAATTGTCATCATAGAACCTTCATCCAGCAACTGATGGAAGCAGATGCAGAGATCCAAGGCCAAGCTCTGGGCTGAGCTTCATGACTCCAGCCAAAGAGAAGGTGGGCTTATATGAACAAGTCAAGACAAGATAATGATGATGAAACCCACAGAGACAGCTGACCTGAGCACGTAGGAGACCAAGGACTCTGGATCAACAGCTAGGGAGCCTGTATGGGACCCATCTAGGTCCACTGCATGTGGGTGACAGTTGTATGACTTGGTCTGCTTATGAGGTCTGCCATCTGTCCCTGGTGCAAGAGCGCAGTGGGGCCAGGATCTGTCCCATGTGCATGAGCTGGCGTTTGTGGAGCCCATTCCTTATGGTGGGACACCTTGCTCAGACTTGATCCTGCCTCAATCTGATGTGCCAAACTTTGTTGACTTCCCTCATCGGAGGTCTTGCCTTTTCTGAGGAGTAGATGGGGAATGGAGTGGGGGAGGTGGGGGGAGCAGAAGAAGAGGAGGGTGGGAGAACTTGGTTGATAAATAAAATAAAGAAGTGAACTTTAAAAATGATGGTACAAAGTGTGAGTGAAAGCACTGTGAAGAGATACTCATAAACCACCAGTTACTGTGCACAGTGATGGAGCTATGGTGAGTATGGCTGGACGAATGTCCTGAATGACTGATGCATGTGGCTCAACAATACCATTTTATTATTATTATTATTATCATTATCATCATCATCATCATCATCATCAATACCATTTAGGTTCTTTCTATTAATTGGGGATAAAATCCTGAAATGATCCAGCATTTAACCACAGAGACACAGGCTAAAGAGCTACACTCACCTGGGAGGGCACTGCACAGCTATAAACCTCCAGTTTTACACCTTTGGGTTGCATGGGCAAAAGCTTAGGCCTAAACAAGAGTCAGCAAGCATTTTCTACAAGGGATCAGATACTATTTCACAGATAATATTTGTAGGCTATATTTTTCTACTATACCTAAAATGTATTGTTTTATTACAAAAACAGTCACAGAAAATAGGTAAACAAATTGTCATAATTACATCCCAATCAATTTTTGTTTGTGGGTGCTTAAAAAAAGAATGAGAGCTGCTAGGTTTTGAAAATATGTAGGACCAGAAAGCATGGCACCACTTATATATTTCCTGAGTATCCCTGTACATAACGTGAGCCATATAGAGCCAAAGAGAGCCATATAGAGAGCCATATAGAGAGTTGGGATACACAGTGCCTCAGAACCCCTCCATGTTCGAGTATGTCTAATCTTAAGAAGGTCTGTGCATCAACTCTTGACTGGCAAAAGCGGGTGATCAGGTAATGACTCTTGGAGCCAGGGATACAAGCAGTCTCATTGAAAAGGTAGAAGCTAGAGATTATCAGTTACTTCACAGGGGCAACCAATGATAGAGTAGCATGAAAAACATGAAAGAAGAAAGGTTGGAGTCATATGCATGGTAGTGGGTGGGGTCTGGGAAGTATCTGCAACAGATAGCAGTCACCTACGTAGACGACGCTGGAACTTACTGTATGATATAAGGAAATGGAAACACTAGAGATCATTTAGTGAAATGGGGAGAATAAAGAAATTAACTATAAAGTATAATTTTTCAATAGACTTTACAGTCAGAGGCTAGACTTGAGGCAATTTAGCAATGGTAAACAGAGAAAGAGAATTGTTAGTTTTCAACTCCTTAAAAGTCCCAGGAAGTCAGCTTAGAATGAGGCATGGATTTAGCTGAATCTGCAGTAGTAACAGCATCACTGTGAACACTGAAGGGAGGCAGGGAGAAAGAGCAAAACAGAGATATAATGTGTCGCCTGCCTAGAAGAGCACAAAAGATTTGAATTTAGTGCATACTTGCTTGCTTCTTTGAACATGAGCTAATATTTATGCAAAGCACACTTTGATAGAAAGACTAATGATTGCACATGAGATGGAAGGTTCTCTGAGAAGGGTGGTCAGGTGAGAGAATGAAAGAGGATTATTGTGATATGAAGTCTTTTATAAATCAAATATTTCTCTTCTCTGGCCTCTTTCATCATCCAATTCTTCATAATCTGTAGTTGTCATTCTGTGTTGGTTTCCTTTCTAGCACACATATGCTCATACAGGCACACACACCTTAACTGATTTCTTATCTAATCTTTATACTTGTAAAAATATTTCTACTTTCATGGTGAAATGTATAGTTTTTCTGATTGAATAACGAGGACTGATACTTTATTATCTTGAAAGCTTATGGGAAATTAAATATTATTTTACATCCTTCCCGCACACAATAAATGTGTGGTATTAGGTGAGAGAACTTATGAGTGTGATGAGCATCATTATTTAACTCTCATGTATCTTGTAAGTACATATTTATTGATCATTCAGATAAGCTTACTAGAGGATTAGAACTGTGTGCCTCTGTGTGTGTGTGCGTGTGCGTGTGCGTGTGCATGTGTATGTATGTGTGCATGTGTGTGCATGCATGCAAATGTGTGTGTTGATGAAAAAGAATGGGATGTATTTTAAAGAAGTTCAAAGAATATGCAACAGATTGAGTTAAGAAGGGCAGAAGCTGAAGGGCATCAGACTGAAAAATTGAATCAGGCCAGTGAGGTGTGGATTGTCTGCGGGTCTTGAACCAAAAAGGGCAAAGCGGTGTTCCAAGAACTGCACAGAAGAGTATATTAGTCCAAGAAGGGATGTGAATTTAACAGTGGATAGGGCAGGTTTTGTCTTGTTTAAAGATGGAAGGGAAAATGCTCAGCAAGACCAAGCAATAAAGGAAAGGAGGAAAGAGGAGAAAGGAAGAAAATGGGGAGAATAAAACAAAGGAGAGGAGAGGAGAGGAGAAGAGAGGAGAGGAGAGAGCACAGCAGAGCAGAGGGGAGAAGGGGGTTCTGGCAGAACAAGCCACATACGCATTAGGAATGAACTCAGTCATAGCTAATAACCTAGAATAGCATTTATTCTGTGATTTCCTGGTAGTTCTTTTCTGCTACCAACTTCAAAAAATTCCATTTGCAGTCATTAGGGGTGGGAAATTAGGCGATTTGGGGCTCACCTCTGCTCAATATTAGGTGAAGATCAAGTAGAAGCAAATTGAAAGGTAATATTACAGGGTAATATTATATTCTTTAGGGGAAGAATGTGAGTTTTATAATCATTGCATGCCCAGTATCACAACATTGGGAATACAGGAAAACTATAACAAAATGATAAACAAGCATAGAAGGTTTCTTTGTTTTTAGAAACTGCAGCTGTAAAAACATAGTAGCACAGTACAATGTATTTTCTGAGTTGTTTTTCCCAACCACACAATATAAGCAGCTATTATTTTATTTTGTAGTTATTCAAAAGTTTAAAACAAACAAATGAAAACAAAACAAAAATGGTAAATCAATGCTTTGTGCAGGTAATGGAACAGCGAGGATACGGTCCTTTGAAATTTATTCACACAGGCAAATCCGGGAGGGAGGGTCCATATCTTTCGATTCCTCCAGGGGACCTGAGATCATTTATCCAGGCCCAGCAACTCCAATCTTCTGCAACTTCAGCTGCTAGATGTCTGATGCTCTCTCTGGCTTCTGTCAATACCCATACACATGTAGTACACATATGTGTGGACACACAAATACACATTGAAAAAATTTAAATGTTCTGCAACCACTACAGTACAGATTTGGGTTCAGTTTTATACATGCATTTGCTTTCAATAGAAAAACAATCAGCACAAAGTTATACTTTTCCAAAACATTTTAAAGAGAATTTTAAGTTTTAAATAAAAGACTAGGGACTTTCCTCCTGAAATTGACTCATCTACATTTTACACAAGTGTGGAAACCACAGGTTGAACTCTAAGAGGTTGTTTTTTATTTGTTTTATTGTTTGTTTGTTTTCTATTTTTGTTTTACAAATAAATACTGCCTCTAAATGTTTATGGTTTGGGTAGCATACATGAAGCCAGCATATATTTAAACCAGCTCATATTTGAAAGAGGATCTCTAACAGGATAGTTAATAATACTGAAATCACAGTTGCTCTGAACTGTATGACCTGAGATATTTAATTCATAGTTGTGGGTTATCTTATTAAATCAATAGAAAAGAAGCGGGAACAAACAAACTCTTTACTGCAACAATTCTTTTGTGTTTTACAAAACTTTATTAGAAAATAATGTTTGATTTAGTTTTCAGGATTTCTTACACAGAGATCTACAAGAAAAATTTCCATTTCAGCTTAGATAAAAAATTGTATTCAAATATAAATGTCATATATGTGCTTCCCCTATCCCTTATAGACTTGCAGAACAAAATTTGGTGTCTGGGTATAAATCAGCTTTTCCCCAAAGTCAGTAAAATTTTCTTCTAAGTTTTGCAGACTCTCTATTATATTGTAATTCCAAATCAGTTTGGTCCATTTTCCACTTTCCAGCCCTGTGTGTGTCTATGGTTGTTAATATGTGTTTATGAATATATGATCTTAACTTATTCAGAAATATTCAACATATAATATAAGGAAAAAAAAAACTGTGATCTCTCAATGTCCTAATGGGGTTCCTAGTAGAAAAAAAGAGCTCCGTAAATATTTACTTAATGTATTTAATAAAACATATAAACATATGTATCACACGGAAATATAACCAGAATACTTACAGTGTGATAAGTTTCTTATACTCAGGAAGCAGCAAAGAGAAGGACCCAGGAGGAAAGGATTTGTGGTGGGTTACAGAGGTCCTTCTCTATTTCTGTTGCTTTCATTGGTTAAATAAAGAGACTGCCTTGGCCTTTTGATAGGGAAGCCCTTAGGTGGGCAGAGTAGACAGAACAGAATGCTGGGAAGAAGGGAAGTGTGGCAGACGCCATGTTTCTCCTGCTGAGATGGGCACTGGTTAGACTCATGCTGGTAAGCCACAGTCAAGTGGCGATACACATTAATGGAGATTGGTTAAACAAATATGTGAGAGTTAGCCAATAAGAGGCTAGAACTAATGGGCCAGGCATTAATTTAATTAATACAATTTATGTGTGGTTATTTCGGGGCTTAAGCTAGCCATGCAGCTGGGAACCAGGAGGCCGGAACCAAAAGCAGGCCCGCTCCTCAATACAACAGTCATCTACTACCTCTAACCATGAATCATTTCTGAAAATTCCGACTCTTGATAATGGTATCTGATTATGAATCCATCAATAAATAAATCCATTGATGTAGTTGAACACCTCACGACCTAAATACTTCCTCAAAACCCCATTAGCTATCCACCAAGCTTTTAGCATATGAGCCTCTGTGGTACATTTCTGACTCAAAGCAAAATAACCTGGAATACATATGGCTTCCCTTAGAGTTTAAAACAGGTCTAACACCATGGTCAACTGCTGCATTGTTTGCTTGCACCAGCAGGAGCGCATGCCTACTGCCATGACCCTATTACTAATGACATACTGTCTCAGGTTTTAAAACTCCGGACCATGTGGTTCCATAGAGAAGTAAAAAAGTGCTTATTAAAGAAAAAAAAAACAGGAATACGGCATCATTATACATTCTCCAGAACAACTGAGGCGAGATAATCTATATAGGTAAAGCCTACTTCCTATATGTATATTTGATTTAGCTTCATGGCCTTAACAAACAACCTCAATACTAGAAGTGTACATTATCCTCTGAGGTTTATTCTGCATGTCCCATCCAAGCTGTGCAGCACTAAATTTACTTATATTTCTTCCCTTTGCTTTTCTGCTGTGTAGCCTAAGAAAGGTAAGTGTGTGGGTCAAAAGTTCTTGGCAACAAACATTTTGCTGTTTACGTACCTAGCTAGCAAGTGTGGGCTATTACATTAGGTCATTTAATCTTTCCAACTCTTATAAAAATACAAATAGTGTTACAGATTTCCTCAAAATTACTTGGATAGAATGTGTGGTAATTTGTGTCTGCTGCCTCCCTCAATGTTTATTGATAACTTCATGCAAGCATCTAATGTTTAAAACCATAAGCATCCATTTGCAATATTACTACAATATTTTTTCTAGGAATTTTCTTATTATCCATGCCACAGTCTTATAATTTTTGCTGCTGATAAGCTTGGGGCTAAATTGTTTAGAAATGCAGTGATTATCAGACAGAACAGGAGATTGAGAACTAATCATTGGCACTAAACCTTCCTCTCAGCGACCTTGGGAAATAGCTCATAGATTTGATAAGAACATGCGTATGACATAAGGAAAGCTATGATAGGAAGAACAGAGAGGCGTAAGAGGCCCCGGTCTTTCAGGGCGGCCTCAGTAGTACTGGGAAGGAATGCCAAGTTAGGACCCAGAGGAGTTGGAAGGGAAGTGTCCATTTTATGAAGTAGTCTCTCTCTCTCTCTCTCTCTCTCTCTCTCTCTCTCTCTCTCTCTCTCTCTCTCTCTCTCTTACATTTTACACTATGTATTTTCCCAATATGAAACTAATTAGTGAGCTCTCATTCTTTTAACATCTGTCCCAGTTGTTCATGACTTTTTTTCTACTGAGATTAAGGTCATTGTATAGAAAATAGAACTTAAGAATTTAATAATAATAATAAACCCACAAAGAATTAAGTAAAAACAATAACTAAGTCATTGTACAAGAATGCAGTGATCTTGACCTTCCTTTCCCTCTCATGAACTCGTCTCTTAACTGAGAATCCACACAACTCTATGATGTGTGCTTGTTGAAACTGAATTTGCAAGGCAATTTGTGATTTACTTCCTTTTGCCTCTCTGCTCTAGACTTAAAGAGATAGTGGTGTTTCTTGAGAGCACAGGTATATTTTAAGTAAATATTTGGTATTGCTAAAACACAGTAATTTATTTATACCCATGTGTACACTAAAAAAAAGTCAAAGAAGATGCTTGCTAGAGGGAAACAGAAACATTAACTGCTTGAACATCCTAAAACGCATCTTTATCATGCAGTCAAATAAGTATGAGAGAAGTTCACATTTTTATTTGACCATCCTCATTCTGAGTTCCATTGCAACTAATTTCAAGGGTATAAAGGAGTCTCTGTACTAGGAGTACTTCTGGGAACGATGGGAGTCTTTTTTTAAATACGAAGCAAGTCTTTCAAAAGCACATTTTGTTGAAATGAATTTGCATATACATCAAAATGTGCATATTTGTTAAACTCAAACTGAGTTTCATTAGCTTTCCAGAACTCTTACTGAACCGAGTGTACAGCAGTGGATGTTCTGAGAAGTTCAAAATATTCTGCTGTTGTCAATGCTAAGATGCAGAGCCACCCTCCACTTGTTATCATGGGCCACCAATGTACATGAGCGCACTCTTCCGATCTTCAGTTCTGACTATGGTGGAGCATGACTTATGGTTGCCAAGGTGTTTTGTTTATATGTAATTTTCAAATGCACACAATTCTGTAACTGGCAAGCTAGTAAATATTGTAAAATACATTACATATATCTCCACCAGCTAACATTCAATTTCTAGGAATTAGACTTTTACTTTTGAAATTAAAAATATCCTAAAAAGAAAAAAAGCAAGCACAAGGATGGTTTTGCAAATACCAGTTATTTGTTTCAAATTTAAATATTGACTTTTAAAAACAAAAATATAATCTCCCCACTCTCTCTTTTTCCCACTCTTTCATCCTCTCACACTCTATAGATCCAAGTTTAGAACTTGCTTCTATGTCAACTTTTTAAAGTCCCTTGTTACCATAATCTAAATTCAGAGCATGCCATAATGTCTGCTTAAAAATCAAAAGAGGAATGATGTTTTGTCGTAAGGTTGTGGACAGGAAAGAGCCCCTGGTGACCCCTTCTATTTAATAATACTCAGATTTACTTCACATTAGCAACAGGGTGACTATTTTTATTTTCTAGTTTGAAAAAGCAGTGTTTTTTTCTTTAATGATAATAGAATTTTCTCTCACATAAAATATGCTGATTATGGTTCCTTCCTCTTCTACTCTTCTCTATCTTCCCTTCCATCCAGATTCATTCCTTTTCTGTCTCTCATTAGAAAACAAATGGGTTTTGAAATGATAATAATGTAATGAATACGATATAATAAGACAAAACAAACAAAAAGAAAAGAGCCCAAGAGAAGGCACAAGAGAGAAAGACCCATTCATTCGAACATTCAGGAATCCCATAAAATCACTAAACTGGAAGCTGTAATATTACAAGAAGGGCTTGGTGCATCCTCATGGAGCCCCGTGCATTCTGTCTCCATTTCTGTGAGTTCATACAAACTTTGCTCAAGCTGATTTAGAGGGCCTTCATTTCTCAGTGTCCTTCATCCTCTCTGGCTCTTATACTCTTTCTGCCTCCTCTTCCAAAAGGTTCTCTCAGCCCTGAGGAGAGGGATTTGATGGAGCCCTGCTATTTAGGGCTGAGTGTTCCAAGGGGCATATATGTTCTTTCAAAGGTACTTGAGGTACCTTATATACAGCTCATGGTACTACTATGGCACACAGCCAATTTCATTATTTTCTCTTTTATTCCAAGGAGAGCATGTGAAGTGTGCATGTGTGTGTGTTAGAGAGAGAGACAGAGAGAGAACAAGAAAGCTGCAGCATTCTCTTTGAGCTGATGACATATCTACTCCTGACAACAGAAAATCAGAGAATATGAGCTATCAGAGAAACCTGGAGTTCAAACTAACCGAATGCCAAATTTTGTCTTCTAGCATATTTCCCAGAATGCACATGGTACTAAAAGGTATACTCTGAGACCCCCTGTTTTTGCCTGGAGATAAGCAGTTGTCTGGCTCTTTCAAATGTGGAAGAGGGGTTTTTATGAAAATAGACGATTATTTTCACAGTCAGTCTCTGCATCCCTTCTATCACCAAGGAGTACTAAAAGGTGCAGAGTGGGGTAATATGGGAGACAATGATGGTAAGAAATGGGCTTGCTGTTAGCACCTTTAAATAACATAAAATCCTAGGAAGAGCAAGGAAATTAATTTAAAGCTGTGCTCAACGATTGTCTTTGTCAGTACAGCTTCATGATTCTAAGGAAAGCATTGGTGGAGGAAACATAAAATGTTTGTGAAATAAAACATGCCTCCGTTCTTCCAAACAAGGGAGTGCTTTTTCTCTTCTTACAATGACCATGATCTAGTGCACCAAGAAGGCCCACTGCTTATACTCACTGTCTTTATTACAAACTTCACGACTGTATTCATCCCCTGCTTGCCTTTGTTTCTGTAGCAGAAAGAGCTAAAATGATTCTATTTATTCTATGCTCCCCAGAAGTGTGAGAATGTGTTACTGTAGGAATGGGCTAGTTCAAATATTCAAATAAATCAGATAGATTACACACTGAAATGAAGCACAACAGGAAGGGTGGCTATTGCAAACAATTTGTAAGAACAAAATTAGTGGCAACTTGTTTTTTTTATTCTTTTCTAAGCATGATTAAATAATACATCTTCTCAAATACAGACCAACAGGATAGACTGGCTATTAATAATGTACTATGCATATGTTTTATTTTTTTCTGTCATAGTAGGATTGCAAGGTGCCTTCCAGTGGCTTGCTGCCTGATGTCTGGCTTTTTTATTCACAGCATATATATTCCCTTGTAGCTTTTAAGGAATCTATAATCTTTAGCTACACTCCAGACCTGCTAGACCAAACTTTAGATTTTAACAAGATCTTCAGGTGACTTTTATGCACACTAAATTATGAAAAACTCTGTTCTAGCTTGATCTGTTATGATAAATTGATAAATATTGTGACTTATAGCAACTTAGGGAAAGAAAGGGTTTATTTTGCTTATACTTGTAATATAGGTCATAATCTTAACATTAAGGGAAGTCAAGGCAGAAACTCAAGCAGGAACTAGATAGAAATCACAGAGGAATACTGTTTGCTAGTTCTGGATCCTTATTCACTTCCATTCCCTTATTATTAGCTAGCTTTTGTTTATAACTCAAGACCACTCACCAGAGAGAGGAATGATGCTGCCTAATGTGGGCTTGACCCTTATACAACAATAATAAAGACAGCCCTCCTACATATATGTCACAGACCAATCTTATCTAGGCCGTTCCTCAATTGTAGAATCTTCTCTCAGATTACTCTAGGCCGTGCCAAGTTGACATTTAAGTCTAACCAAGATAACGTCATTCCTGGTTCCATCAGGAAAATCTTCCTTTTCCTCTTGTTCCTTACCCTTCTTTGTAATTGAAGACTGTTCTTTCCTTTTCTGGCCACCATTACCTGAATAATCATACAAACCTTTATTATTTACAACACTGTTTGGCCAATAGCTCAAGTGTATTGCTAGCTAGCTCTTATATCTTAAATTAACCCATTTCTATTAATCTATATATCACCATGACGCTGTGGCTTACTGGTAAAATTTTGGCATCTTTCTCCTTCTGTAGCTACATGGCATCTGCCTGACTCTGCCTTTGTTCTCCCTGCATTCAGTTTTGTTTTCCTGCCTACCTATATTCTGCCTTGACATAGGCCAAAGAAGTTTCTTTATTAACCAATGGAAATAAAATATATTCATGGCATACAAAGGGAATCCCACATCACTTTTTTACATTCTTCTTCCTTCCCTGTCTCTTCCTGTTCCCGCTTACCTCCTTCTCTTCCCTTTTTTCTTTCCTTGTCTTTCTCTCTCTCTCTCTCCTTATTCTCCTCCCTGTTTACCTCCCCTCCTCCTTCCTCATAGGGTTTCACTATGTAACCTTGGTTGGTCTGTAACTTGTTATTCTCCTTACTCAATCATCTCTGTGCTGGTCTTAAAGGCATATATCATCAGATCTGTTTGAAATGTTTAATTCCTTTAGTTGCAGTTTTGACTCCTTTCAGAGATAATATTGATAGTAATATTCCCAAGGCAGCTGGGTATTGGAGATATCAGTCATGACCTCAAACAGTGTGGGGTTCTGGGTTAAAGATAACAACATTCCTCAGTGTATTGTGAGAAGACAAAATTCAATGAACAGGATAAAATCAAAGCAGTATCCACACATGTAGGATACTGTAGTTTAAGTGTGTTTGGTTTAGTTAAAGTGATTGCTTCTCTATTACTCTTAGATGTTTATTTCAATAAAACAATGACATCATAAAATGTCCCATTAAAGATATTGATTAGCTGTCATAAAGTCAACTCAGAAGGACTTTCAGTGCCAAGTAAATTGAAACACAGGTCTCAGATAAGATTGCAGAAGATAATCTTAAATTTAATCTATTGTATAAATAGACTGTTTAACTGTTTTACTTAGTCAGTTAGATAAAACTGAAAATAAAATTACAGTTGTCTTTTCCAATAGCAAATTTTGTCTTTAAATAACAATAAAATGTGACTCGGGCATTAATATTGTGGTAAGGTAGAATGAGCTCTTATTTGGGCTTGGACTTGTCCATAAAGAATTCAGAAATGTGCTGAAGGCAGGTGTATTGAGGAACATAAGGGTAGGAAGGATGATGTGAACCCTACCCTGTATCAGAGGCTGCATGTGCTATGGACATTGAATTGACTTTGAATTGACCCCAAACCAATGGACTCCAGTATGTGAAGCAAAGACAGGATGTTTCTAGAAACATTATGCAACCCATAGCTCTGGAAATAACTATCAAAACACATTCTTTATAATTTCACAAAATATTTACATATCACCCACTAGATAAAAATAGTTTTTAACTATTGAAGAAAATTACTTATCAAGTTTGGTGTGGGACAATTCTGTATTCTTTCAATTATGTTTTAAATAAATGCTGATTGGCCAGTAGCCAGGCAGGACAGAAAACCCAACAAGCAGGCCCTCATGTTACAGAACGGCACGAAACGTGGGGCAAATGCATCCACATAAAGCCTGACAGAGCTTGGGAAGTAATTCTAGACAGAAAAGAATAGAGTAAAGCATGGCTTCTTGGTAGCAGCAATTTCTCTGATCTACTCTGCTTGCTAGAGGCAAGCAAGCGCTCTCATCTAAGAGAGGCTTCCTGACTCAGCTTTAGCTATAAAACCAGCAGCTCCTAGAAGAGGTCCTGCCATGAACAGTTAAATTGTGTAGATGAAAAGCTGACAGCATGCTTTTCAGTTTTCAGCTGTAGCAGGAAAAAATCTGTACCATTTTAAAATGCTGGCTTTCTGGGCTGTCCTGCCAGGGCAAACTCTGATTCTTTCAGGCAGGAGGTCCAACTAGGGAGCATTTGAGTGTGGTTTGTGAGCACACTGCTACAGCTTGCTTGCTTCCAGGGACCTTGAAACACCATAGAGTTGTGGCAAAAAAACATGGCTCCAGCCGGTACCTCCACCATGAGCCTAGAATTTCATAAAGCTAAGGAACGAGTTGTCAAAGCCACAGCTTTAATCCTACCCATATTGTTTAGCAAATTAAAGGCTCGTGTGGTCAGAAAAAGAAAGATATACAGTAAAGAGAGATTCAAAGATTTAAAAAAAAACCTCTAAATGGTTTACTGTGTGTTAAAAATATATGCTGGCCTAGGAGAGAAAAGAAAAAGGTTAAAGTCCTTAAAATAAAAAAGAAAGAAAGAGAGTAGTTGGGTGTTATGGTACACACCTTTAATCCCAATGCCTGGGAGGCAGAGGCAAACAGATATCTGTGAGTTCAAGATGTTGTAGCACACACCTTTAATCCCAGCACTTGGGAGGCAGAGGCAGGTGGATCTCTGTGAGTTCAAAGACAGCCTGGTCTACAGAGGGAGTTGTAGGACAACCAAAGATGGAGAACCTGTCTCAAAAAGTAAAAGTAAAAATAAAAGAAATAGAGGTTAAAGTAAAGCCACATAAAGATGGAAAATACACAGAGAATCTTGATACTGTATGTTATTATTCTCTCTTTGATTTGTTTGAATGCTGAAGGAGCAACAGCTGCTAAAAGATATCCAAGATAGGTATTTTGAAAATACCTTGATTTCAAAATTGAAGTCAAAAGGGTATGTTACTTTAGAGAAGAGATTTTGCTTTTGTTTCCACAGAAAATGTGAGGCTATGGATTCATTCTGAGTTAAGAAAACTCCAGTTTGATCGAGGAAGACCACCTGAGAAATCTCTGGTAGGAACAGATGGCTCAGATGTCTGAGTTCTACATCCAGAACAGATTCAAGATGCTGCCTGAGATGATCAAGCCTCACAGGATACTCCAGTCAGGACTTGATCATAACTCTAAATTTTCTTTAGGTCCCCATAAGATTATCAGCACCCCCAACCAGCAGGAAGTAGCCTGGAATACTCCACCCACATTCCCAAAAAATGGACTATGGATATTTTCCTTTTTTTTTTAAAGGAGGGGGAAGTGGTATGGGATAATTCTGTATTCTGTCAATTATGTTTTAAATAAATGCTGATTGGCCAGTAGCCAGGTGGGAAGTATAGGTGTGACAACCAGATAGGAAGTAGAGGTGGGGTGATGAGAACAGGAGAATTCTGGGAAGGAGAAAGTCCATTCCTCCACAGTCCTGTCCAGACACTAAAGAAGCAGGATGTGACTTGCCCCGCTGAAAAAGGTACCGAGCCATGTGGCTAACACAGATAAGAATAATGGGTTAATATATGTTATAAGAGCTAATACGAAGCCTAAGCTAATGGGCGAATTAGTTTATGATTAATATAGGCTTCTGTGTATTTTCTTTGGGATTTACTGGCTGTGGGAACTGGGCAGGACAGAAACAGCAACAAGCAGGCCCTTATGTTACAAGTAGTTGAAATTACTTATCAAGACCTTTACTTTAGAAGAAATTAGACTTAACAGTTTCTTCAGAAAGAAAGAACTATAAACCTAAAGATTTTATGAAAGAAATTAATAAGCAAACACAGTGCTTTCCAAGCTTTTCTGTGCTTTGAATTCCCTGCATAGTTTGACCAAACACAAGATGAACTGATCCAACTCCATATTTTCTAGAGCAAGACTAAGACTTTATATTTCTTTTTTTAATTCTTCATTTTAATTTTATGTGTATGTGGATTTTGCTCTAATGTGTGCATTTGTACCACACAATGCAGTGCCCACTGGGGCCAGGAAAGGCATCAGATCCCCTGGAATTGGAGTTACAGACAGCTATGAGCCACAATGTGGGTGATGGGAATTGAACCCTGGTCCTCTGGAAGAAGCAGGTAGTGATTTTAACCAACAACCATCCTATTAAGTTGTCCCAGAATTCATATTTATAAAAGTTCTTAGGTGATAGTGATGTTGCTGGCACATGATGCACTCATTCATTTGCACGATCATGATTAAGCATGCTTCCTGTACCCAGGGCAATATATGTTGTTGGAAAATCAAAGCTAAGTAAGCTAACATTGTTCTTCCATAGTTCACAGTCTAAGGAAATCAGATAACCCTGTCTGTTAAAGAAGATTTTTGTCTCCTTAGTCATTAGAGACAGAAGCTCTGCTACTGTCCTCAATTCAGAGGAGAATGGTGTCATACATTTCTGTGTCTCTATTTCTCTCTGTCTTCAAGAGTTACAGAGAAGACACAAGCATACTTTCAACATCTTAATGGCTTCCATACTTCATCAGGTGATATTAAAAGCTACTAAATGATTAAGATTTCACATGGAAAGTTGACAACCATTTCATGTGACTTTATGTTTCTTTCTCTGATACTTGTAGCTCAGTGGTAAGTTGCTATTTCTTGCCAGTAATTTAGTCCTCTGCATGTTTCAGCAATACTAGATCTAGATAGTCACCTTAGTTTCTCTTTTGACTTGTTAATAGACTAGATGTCTATTGTGGAATATTCCTTTACATTGTGTGAAGATGTGTCACTGTGATTGGTTTAACAAAAAGCTAAATTATCAATAGCCAGATAGGAGGTATAGGTGAACATCTGGACAGAGAGAGCTCTGGGAAGAAGGAAGAGGGAGATACCAGGAGATGTGCAGAAAGCAGCATGGGAAGTACAGAGTAAAGGTAACTGAGTCATGTAAAAGAAAGTAAATTAAAAGATATGGGTTAGTTTAAGGTATAAGAGATAGTTAGAAGCAAGCTTAAGCTCTCAGTTGAACTTTCATAATTAATAGTGTCCCCATGTCATTTTAGGGAGCCACCAGCCCCAACAAAAATGTCTGAGTACAACTGGCCACATATAGTGACACAAGGCCTGAGAAAGCTAGAGAAAAAAAAAGGAAAGAAAAAGATTCAACATGGAGTCATGGAGTCAAACACAGTTTCTTGTTGTGGCTTCCTGGTGACTGAGATCTCTCTGGCAGGGTCATGCACCAGTACAAGGCACTAAACTGAGCCATGCTGGTGGCTGATATGGCAGATTAAAATCTGTCTCACACGATCAGACAAGGCTGCAGATGCTTAGTAAGTCCAGGTCTAGACACACAAAACCTCTAAGAAGGTAAAATATGTTTTTAAATGTGTGTAGCCTTAAAAAGAAAAGAAAATAAATATAAACAGTCATAGAAAGATAGTTTATAAATAACAAGATATAGTCTTTAAAGAGAGAATAAAATTATATAAAAAGAATAGGCCACATGAAAATAAAAATATAAAAAATAGAGAGCCTGGATCCTTTATGTTATTGTGTTAACTTTACCTTTTTTGAATGATGATGCACAGAGAATGACAGCTGCTGAGAGACAGTGGATTGTGGAAAGGACTCCTGAATTAAACCAGCCTAGATGTTTTGTGAATGCATTAACTTTAAAATGGAAGTCAAAAAATTATTCATTTGGAAAAGAGGCTATGCTTTTGTTTTGACAGAAAGTGAAAGAATGTAGATTCCTTTGATGTTAACAGAGGTTTATTTGGGGAAGATCTACTGAAATTCATGGCTACAGACATAAAGAAATAATCCCCCCCAAAGTGACTAGGCAGGTGTCATGTATTTTACCTGCTCAAATCTAAAAGAAAAAGACATCTTTAACTGACTCATACATATCACATATTCCATTCTTGTGCTAAGCAGAGATATATGTTACCTTTTAAAGTTTGCATGCTTTTAGAACAAGTGGATGAGACACCAAAGAAAATGGGTGGCCCAAGTGATTTAGCCTCTCAGAATGCCTCTGTTGTAGTTTCTTTAGAGTTCTATATCCAAAACAGCTTCAAGCTGCTGCCTGAAGTGATCCAACCTCACAAACTATTCTAGCCAGGACTTGACCATTATTCTAATTTTCTCAAAACCCCCTAAGTCTCTGTCACCCCTAGAAAACAGTAAACAGTGTAGAGAACATGATACCAACATTCTCAAGAGGTGGGGTGGGTGGCTTTTAGCCATTGGTGGGTTATGCATGTTTGACATCACTTGCAGGTGGGGTGATGGCCTGTGACAGTATGGCCTAAGCATAGGATCACTATAACTGCTTGAGTTTTTTAAAAGAATTCTGTAGTCAGACTTTTTTTATTGGGACCATTGACTTTCCAGTAATGACACAGAGACTTATTATTAATTGTGAAAGCTTGGCTGATAAATTAGGGTTGTTTCTAACAAGCTCTTATAACTTAAATTAACCCATATCTTTTAATAAACATTGTTTTATGAGGCTCAGTTATTCTTACTCTGTCCTGCCCATGTTGCTTCCTCCACATTTCCTGGCATCTACTCCTTTCTTCCTCCCAGAGTCCTCTCTGTCCAGAAGTCACACCTATACCTCCTGCCTCGCTATTAGTCACTTAATTTTTTATTAAACCAATCACAGTAACATATCTTCACAAAATGTAAAGGAATATTCCACAAGATTTTCCCCTTTTGTCTAAATAAAAGTAAAAGGTTTTAACTCTAACATAATATAATTATAAAGCATAAGGGCAATAAATAAGAATTAGATTTCTAAGAATTACATTTATAGCATCCAGTCCATTTCTTTTTGACAAGTTCAGAGAAAATATTCCATCATTTATCTTATCTTGATGAGTCTAAATGTATCTTCTATCATAACTAAGGAAAATTTTAACTATATGTATCTGGTCTTCAACTCCATCAAAGATCCCAGAAGGATATAATATTACCTAAGTAAACATGACATACAAAGCAGGTAACTTCCAAAACTAAGAAATGGCATAAATATCTCATTACCTGGACAGTCACCCCAATGTTTCTCTGCAATGTTAGGGCATTTATCTTTGGCCTATGGGCCTAAAATATCTTACAAACGCTTCTGTGAAGCAGGAATTTTGAAGGACTTTCCTACCGTGTCTTGGCAAAGTTCAGCAGTTGTTTCTTTTGTGTCCTTCTTGTCCATTTGAACAGTATTCTGTCAATAGTTGAGGCAACAACAGTTTTTTTCCCCAAATGGCTAGCTTTTGCCACAAGGAAAACTAATGCCAAATGAAGGTTCTTTGATGCCCATCATCCTTTTTTGAAGTAAATTGTTGCTGCCAGGAGCAGACATGTCTCACTCTCATGGAAAGTCTTATGTTATGAAAAAATTTTAAAAGCCATATTCTCTGTCTTTTCAGTGTTTGAAGATCAACTATTTAAAATATGTCTCTATAGACCTTGAAAGCTTAGTCAACATGACTCCAAATTTGATTGTTATAGGTGACTAACTACTAACCTGTATTTCTTTATTATCCCAAATAGTCTGTAATATAACTTTCAAAGAGCAGAAATTTAAATTACATTGTAAAATTGGCTTCATAGGTACAATATTTTAAACAAGAGTAGAAACACATGTCCAGTATGTTCTAATAAAAATAGCTTTAACTTTGTGCCAATATACAAAATTCCATATCAATGTAAAAAGATTGAGGCTTGTGATTGTTCATAAGTAGACTCAACAATCCTCTCTTTAGCCTATCATTTTTATATTATGTCCCATTTATTCCTTCAGAAAGAGATCCATGAATCTAATCTTTTTTGTTCAACTTTTTTTTCTGACCATGATGAAGAACAATTTGTTTTCAACCCAGAAAATGATGTCAAACATCCATAACCCACCAATGGCTAAAAGCCACCCACCCCACCTTTGGAAATGTTGGTATCATGTTCTCTACACTGTTTACTGTTTTCTAAGGGTGACAGAGACTTTGGGGGTTCTGAGAAAATTAGAATAATGGTCAAGTCCTGGCTAGAATAGTTTGTGAGGTTGGATCACTTCAGGCAGCAGCTTGAAGCTGTTTTGGATATAGAACTCTAAAGAAACTACAACAGAGGCATTCTGAGAGGCTAAATCACTTGGGCCACCCATTTTCTTTGGTGTCTCATCCACTTGTTCTAAAAACATGCAAACTTTAAAAGGTAACTGTGTAAATAACGTTTTACTTAGATGATGTTTATATCAGAATAGCTTCTTTCAAGAAAAATAAAGAAATTTTATTTGAATTTGTTGGAATGAAAATTTGCCTAAGTATGTATGTATAAGCTAAAACTGGAAGGGGAGAGAAGAATATTGAGGTTGGGGGACCCACAGACTTGTGAAACCTTCCTTTCCAAGGTAAAGCCCCCTTAAAATAAAAAGGAAACAGCTAGTATTTGTCTCCCTAATCCTACAACAAAATGCCCTGTGACTTTAAGTTCATACAGTATGTCCTGGGACTCTGGACCAGAATTGCAAAGTTGGCCCAAAAGATTAATTGGTTAATCATGAGCAACCAATTAAGAATCATAGCTTTTTGTTCTACAGGAAAATGTTGCTGCCAAACATAGCTAGTCATTAAGGGTTTTCATTTAGGATCATTTGCTTAATCTTCTAATATGTTCCATATGGGCTCAGTTTTGCCTTCTCAGCACAGTTATCCTTACATCACCCACTTCTAGCATGGGATTAATTCTTAACAAAGGATGAAGGGTATCAGACATTAGTAGTAGAAATGAACCACAGGCTTTCACTGTTTTTTTATCTGTTCAATTGAAATAATTTTATTTCCTGTTTGGAAATTAAAATTTGTTTAATAATAACTCAGTATGCAATATGAATTTCTCATAAAATCTCCATAAGAGAATCTCTGTTAAACTGTCTGCATGTCTCCATGACAGTTCTAGAGTTGCTGGTTTTTGAGTTGTTATTCATCTGCAATGGCCATTTTGGTGATGTAGCTGTCTTTGAGTTTCTCGAGTACTTCTATAAGTAACCACTCACCCATAGTCATGTCAATGATCCCAATATATTCATTGGTTCACCAAAGAGAGGGGAGGAAGTGTTCGTTGTGTCTGTTTTTACAGGTAAGGTTAGCTAAAATATGAAAGAGCATTTTTCATGTTGCTTTGACCTTCAAATTAAAACTTTTAAACTTTCTCAAATGCTAACAATCAGGTCTAGACTTGCGATAAACCTGTCTCAAAAATTCCCTGCAAGTGATCAAGTAGAAACTTAGCTCATGTATGTCCTGTGTGATGTGACCCATGAAAGGGTAAAGGGACAGATGTTGTCACCAATCCTGACATCACATGCCTGGGAAAGATATGTTTCATTCTTAGATTATAGATTCAAACTTGCTTTTAGTTGGCACTTTCTTGACTTCCAATTTTAAAAGTCCAGCAGTCCAAAGCGCTACCTTCACTCCCAGCTCTTGATTTTGTTCATGACCCCAGCTTAAGTACAGAAGTCTTGTACAGGGAATATAAACAATGTTATTATGTGCTTATGCAGGCCCATGGAAAGATAACTACAATTTATAGGGGGATTTATGAGGTAAGGAATTCCACTCTATAGGCACATGGAAGACTCTTTTTTTCTTCCTTAATGTATCTCATTCCCAGAATTCTGGTTTTGTTCTTTCTCTGACTGGACAGTAGTCTGCATAAATCCTTCTCTAAATCACTTCCCAGAAGTGAGTGAACAAAACAGTTTTTCTTCATTGCTTTTATTTTCTCAGGGGCCAAGAATCATCAGTGTCGGGGGTCATCACCAGCTCAATTTGAATGTTGCTGTTGAGTTAATTTATTGTCCTCATCTCCCCCCAGGAATTGGACCCTATACATGGTTGTCTGCTATCTAAAGAATGTTTTGACTATGTTAATTATAACTTAAAATCAGTGCATTGCTCTTACATTTTATCATTTTTTATTATTTTATCATTTCTAATATGCTCCCACATCTTTAGTATCTGTCAACATCAAGGATATATTTAGGCCACATAGGCCACCGGTGTCATTCATGACATGGGCATTGTTATTCATACTTGAATAAGATTCTTGGGGTCCATATTATATAGTTGTAATCCCTTGATAGTTAAGTTATATAGGACAATTTAAAATTGAACTGAGGCCTAGCTATTACTTACTTTGCTTTGGTATTAGGGATGAACCCAGGGTCTTGAGAATGCCAGTATATGGTTTACACATGAGCTACATATCCCTAGCCCCTTGAGTCTTAACTCATTAGTAAACACTGTGAGACATGATCATGACATTTCCTAGTGATCTCATGAAAGCACCAATATCAAAATCTGAAGACAGAACCAGCAGGTTAGTGAAATATTTCATAGATAAGAGGAAAGTATTTGACAGGCCTTGTCACCAGCATCTTCAGGATCACAGAACAATGCTGGAGCCCAAAGGTGCCTGGTGTTTGGTACAAACAAAGTGCTGGACTCTTATCTAGAATTTCAGAGCTCTGGAGTGAGGTTCAATATGTGGGCATTTCTAACAAGGAGCTATATAACAATGCGACTTCTGTTCTAGGCATCATATTTTTAGAATCTGTGTCCTAGATGATAATGTAAAGTAAAAGTATCTTCCCACCTGCTGGCTCTTGAGGGGGTGAAATAAAGAAAGTTCTCTACAACTTCAGTTTCCTATTTCCCAGATTCTGAAACATATGTTGTCACCTTCTATAGACTTCCATCTTATTATCTCCTGGTCATCATTGCCATTTCTCAACTCTTTTGACAGAAACCCTTTCCATGCAGATATGTATAAAACCTTGGTAGGTATTTGCCTACCTTTGTTTATCTCAATTATCTCTATCCATAACACTTGCTGTGATTAGGTGGCAGAAGACAGAGGCATCTGGCAGGGTGGGAAAACTGGCCTTTGGGATTCATTCTAATGAATTCAGAGAGCTAGAGAGGCAATTTATTGTGGTAGTCTACAAGAGAAACCAGTATTTTATAATTTTACACCACTACACACCCATACCTAGCTAATCTTTTTGTCTTGGTGATTCCTGCCCTAGCACTAAAGTTCTCTAATTCTTCCTGCATTGTGTCTTCCAACTAGTTAATAGGCAGATGTTCCCAAAGTGAAGCAGTGACTATTTCTTCTACATTATAGAATGTGAAGTGTAAAATTTGCTTTCATGGATCTGTTGTTTAGAAACAAAATCTTGGCTTTCCTTTGTACTTGTCATGCTTCCTTTGACTTGAGGGCTCTTTCTGTTTGGAGAACTCTGGTTTGCCTCTTCTGTTTCAAGAAACTCAGTGTGATTCAAGGATACCCCACTCAACACTAGGTATGAAGACAGGAGACCGCACTCTATAAGCTGCATCCTCTAAGCTTCATGTTGCCCTTGCATTACTGCTCACAGATGTAAGAAGAAGCTTTGACGAGCCACAGCCCAGCACTGTTTTAGGACTCCGGCACTGCCAGCTGCTATGGTCTTGATGATTACCCTCTTAGTGTGGATGGAGCACTGTGTGAGTGAAGGACAGCTGATACTTTTATGGTCTTCACAGATGGGGCTGGATTTTTCTTTCTCCATCTTTCCCCACCCACAGTACTTTCTAGTTATCATAGCTTTAGTAAGCAATTTGCCTCTCCTTATGGACAGGGGTTTGTTGTTGACAACACATTTACAGTCCAGCAACATTTTTTTTTTCTGAAACTAGCTCTGTCTACTGGTAATGAAGATTTCTACATTGTATATATGAGCTATATTTTTCAATGCTATTCAATATTCTGTCTTCCGTATGTCTGGTTTCTTTCAGTATTGACTAGCAATTTTGAGTGGATAGGGTTTTTGATAAATATAAGCATCAGGAAAGAGGCAGTTCTGTCTCCAAAATGCTTGGGAGGAAATCCATCCTACTCATTCTATAATCTAGTTTCCAAAAGAAAACAAGTCAGTGTCCCTCTCTTTATTTTCAGGGCTCATTCATACCAACTTATTAGAAGTGTGTGTGTGTGTGTGTGTTTGTGTGTGTGTGTGTGTGTGTGTGTGTGTGTGTATGTGTGTGTGTATTCAGGGCACAGATTAGGGAAGGGTAGTAGTGTGAGTATTGGACTGGTAAAATACAATAAATTAGTTTTGTCTATGCTGTTTTGGAGCTTGGCTAGTAGAAGGGGTTGCTTATTTGAAATTCAGAAGTTGAATAATTAAAACACAGTTGGTTTCCTGAACTTACTCTCTATAGGCGATTGGAGGGGGTTTACTCATCAGTACTTCATTTTCTAGTAAGCATGCAGTTTCAGGAAACACCCATCTCAACCAAGAGTTCTTCAAAACTTTCACTCGTAAGTTTGAAAACTTCGTGAGTGATGGTAAATTAATATTCATCACTATATAAATATGTGTTGAGTACTGCAAGCATCCTAGACATATGTGCTGTACTGCCTAGGTAACATTAATGCATCCAATTGAAGATGGTAGGAGCACTAAGGGTAAGTGCTTGAAGGACAAGAACTATTTCTTAGAGGAAACCCAAAGCCAATCTCTGAAGAATAACTTATCAGCATTCCAGAGATCATATGGACTGATGCCACTGTGTAACTCCAAATGCCATCCATAATGAACGATCTATTTTAATCATTGTAGATATACCTTATCAGTGTGATTTATTATATTTGAACTTGTCACTATTTAGACTGCACGTACCTTGAGGGACAGCTGTGTGCTTTGTTCCTCTGCATAGCCTACACTTAAACACCACACAGCAAAGGCCATAGAAGCATTAGCTATTTGTTCCAGCATTTTTATCATTATTAATAGAATGTGAAGCAACATTCCAAAAACTTTTAAACCTTGAGAACTATTTGACAGAAGCAAAATGTAATCATTCTTTAATTACTGGTATAAAAATTACAATCTTATGTCAACCACTCACGTTTGAAATTAAAATGGAATCACACTCATAATAATATTAGAAGAAGAAAATTAATGGTTTTGCATTAATGAGCTTCCTGGTTTATTACTTAATAAATTACTGTTGGTTACAAGAATTATTTTAGGAAGCCACAACTAGTAGACTCGTTGTATTCTATGTTTATCAATATCATGAAAAAATGTTTTGACATCTTTTCACAAAATGAAAATGAATTTAACAAATTACAGAGATACAAAAAGTTGGCTTTTAGTGACCTGCTGTTTTTATGATTGATTGTGTCATATACACCACAAATAAAGAGTGCTCACTGTAGTTTTTCATTTTGTTAAATAGTAGGAAGATTTCATTTCAGGCCAAAGTAGAGCTCACTATACATCAATGAACTATGTTCTTTGCATGGATGGTTTTATTGTCATCCCATATAGTAACCAGTAGAGTTAAAATTGTTAGAATTTAGTTAAAACTGTTAGACTATCCATTATAATTTTTTAAAGTTGTCTTTTTTTCCAGATTATAAATGCTATACTAGAATTATATTACCATTTTAAAGAAACAATTTACTATAGTTAAAAGACACAAAGATATAGAGACACTAATAAATCTTATTCTTACATTGCTTGAAAGTGTCAAAATTAATGTGACGATTTATCAGTCAGGAGTAGACATTTCTGAAGTCGAGACTAAGCTAGCAGTTGATCCTTCTGTCCTTACTTGTCACTAAAATAAGAAATCTGGATAGGAAAGTGTCTACCACCTCTGGGTCTCATAGAATCTGCCTATCTCCTGCTATGATCTGTCATGTACGCTGTATCACCAGTCATATCTACCACTCTATGTGTTTTAAGTAATGAGATCAGTGTTCAGTAATACTTGAAAAATGATGTAGAGCCCAAGAGAATATTCCATGTTGCATCAAAATCCAATAATATTAAGCTTTGTTGAAGACCATAAAAATGCATCCCTTCTTTAGAATATCCACAGAAGTATCTGGTCCAGGTCATAAATCCTTTAAGAATTCTTACACAAAACATATTTAAAAAGCATTTTTGACTTGGCAATATGTATAACATTATAAATTAGTTATATTGTACTTAGAACTGACATGCCATAAATAGTAATTAATGTCTATTGTTCACAAGAATATTATACTTTGGCGTAATTTATAAGCTGAAAGAGTAACTTGCAAAATGAACTATGACCACTTAAAAATGGCAATTGTGGCTAGTCCAGAACACTTTGTCATAAAAACAGGCATATTCACTGGGGAGCTAATTTTCTGTTTGACTTCCATCAGTAAATCAATATCCAAGAAAGCCTAAAGCTTCTCACGAAATAAACAGTGAATACCAGGAGAAAAATGTAACAACTGGCCATGTATAGACAATATTCACCAGGCTTCAAGACAGCAAAACCTCTCTTGTTTGTTATGCCATCCGGAAACCATATTAAAGGCTAATTGCATGAAGTATTGCATTATGAATATGACATAACTTGAACTTCAAAAAAGACTTGAAGAGTATGAAAATACATATAGATAGATATAGATGCTAGATAAATATACTCATATATATGTATGTACTCTCTAATATATATCTTATTATACATTTTAGGCTGAGTTAACTGAATTTCATAATAGAAACTGAATCTTTTTAAAGCTTTATCTGGGTTGGCAGGTATGGGAATTATAAATTCTTTGCAGACTGTTACAATTAAAGCCAATTTTCTCTGATATCTTTGATCAATCATGCGGTTTAAAGAACTGTTTACTGCCATTCTTTCACCTTCCCCATTTTGATTGGACAATTATTAAGTTGCCTTGGGTTTAATTGTCTTTTGCCAAAAGAATAAGACTTGTTCTTTTGGCATCTTCTGCATATGAAATATTCAATGATCCCTTTCAACTCTCCTCTAAATTCCTTTGTAATCTCTGACACTTCCTTTAATTTAGTAAAGAGATGTCAGTAACGCTATGAATGACTGCACCTCAAGCTCAGGGCTTGAGTACTTCACACGTTTTGTAAAGACTCATTCATTGTGATGTTTGCTTCCAATACTGCAGACAGAAGTCTACTGAAGCCTTGAAGAAAGTATATCCTTCACTTGCTAATCCAATCGATATTTTATTAAACCATGCCTATTTAAACTAGTGTAAAAGCTCTGTTTGGGTTTGTACCATGTAGAAATTATCCTATATGGGTTTCTTTTATTAACTCTTTAGTTTTCCAGATTGATTGCTTTTGCTCTTGAGATGGTGAGCTCTCTTTGCACACTTCCCTGTGAGTATTCATCCAGACCATTCTGTGATTGAAATATAAAAAAGCATTGAGCCCAGAACTGAGTCCTGTGTGATAGAATTTTATGACATTTCTCCAATTCACCAAGAATTTACTCATGGACTTTTTATTGGGATACATCACAAAATGAGTTATACATCCACAAATGGTAGTGGTGTCTATTTTGACACAGATACTCATGTTGTGTGAGACTAAATCAAAATCTTTGCTGTTGTAAAGATTGATTTTGTTACAGATCTCCCATAAATCTCTTGGGGCTGCCACAAGCAGCTTTTCCTCCTGATAAAAGTCTTGATGATAGCAAAACTATATGGCTCCATAGAAGGCAGACATTGCACACAGCTTTCATTTCCTTGTCTGATGACTTCCCTGTTTCTTCTTTTGGAGTTGTGTTAAGGGTAGACAGACAGGTCCTCTCATTTGTGCTCCATTCTGAGCACATTCTGATCACTATCAGAAGGCTGGTGGTACGTCCTTATCACTTATTCCTGCACTATCTGTCCAATGGTGTGTTTCGCCCAGTTCACAGCAAGTCATTCTGAGCTAAAAATGGATTCCATAGTGGTTTGCCAATGGTCTTGCAACATGTCTCCATGTGATTACAGAAAAACAACTGCTGTTCCTACCGCCCAAGATTTAATTAAATTTCAGTTCTTTCACTTTTCAAAATTTAAAAATCTGAGTTTTCCTTCATTTCAGTCCATGGTTAAAAAAAAAAGAACCTTACTTTTAAGTTATACTTTGTATTCTCATTTGCTTCAATATTGGTGCATAATTTATGTAAGATAAAATTCACCAGTTTTAGAGTATATGTCCAATAGTGTGAATAAGTAGCAATAACAAAATGAAGGTTTGATTGGTTTCATCAGTATATAATATCCCTTATTGCTTCCAAATATTCCTCATATGTGATCATTTTCCCAAGTATTTTAGTCATATTGAAATCTTTATATTCAATTATTGAAAAAATAGAAACTTTCAGAGTACTATTGTTGCCTGCACCCAGTCTTTTCTTTATTATTTTTTTTGAAACAGATTATCATTAAGACTGGTTTTGAACTTGCTTATATAGTCACTGATAATCTTGAACTCCTGTTCCTTCTGGCTCTACCTCCACAGTATTGGGTGGGATTAAAAGCATGTCTCTAAACGAAGATTCTATAATGACATTTAAGATAGTCGTCAATCTAACTACAGGGCAAGGCCAGTTCAGGCACCCTCTCCATTCTTGCTTAGGGTCTTAGCTGGGGTCATCCTTGTGGATTCCTGGAAAGTTGGTCCTGCCTCAAAGTAAAGTTCTAGACTTTGTTGACTTCCCATGGGAAGCCTTACCCTCTCTGAGAAGTGAATGGAGGGTGGGGTGGTAGGGAAGGTAAAGGGAGCAGAAGGAGGGGAGGGAGTGGGAACTGGGATTGGTATGTAAAATAAGAAAAGATGGTTGTGAAAATAATAAATAAATAAAAAGAAGCATGTCTTAAATGCCCCACTAAAAGTAAGCTCGGACTGGCCTCATCTTCTCCAGCATTTGTTCACTGGCATCTGCCATCCCAGAAGGAACCTTTGAGCAATTCTTATGTTTGTGTGCCACGGTTTATTCATCTGTTATGTGCCACGGTTTATTCATCTCTTGGGATGAAGATCTCTGTTTTTCCTAATACTCTCTTCATGAGCAGCTTTCTTTTGAGATTTAACCCTTAGCAGCACACAGCGGGGAGAAAACATACTGCAGCAACAATGAGAAGCCAACCACATCAGATATTTAGTGTGAAGCAAAAGGAAAACAGCAACTATACCAAAGAAAGTAGAAAAGGGAGAAGGTAAGATAATATAGTATAAATTAGGAAATTAAGTGAACTATTAACAATAAAGTAAAAGGATAAAAGAGGGGCAAGAAAAGTAAAAAAGTGAAGAAGCAAGGCTTGAAGGAGTGGCGAAACACAGGGGATGCAGATTTGAAAAGGATGCAGTTTGAGAAAACAAATACAAAACAAAGCAAAGACAGCAAAAGAAACACTAGTTCCTTCCTAAAAATGGAGAACGGGGAGGCTCTGCTTTCTCCCAGGATTCTCCTCCTGAAGTACACTGGGTACGAGTGGGTGTTTGCTTCTTATGTCCAGACAGGAAAGAACGGAGAGGACATAATGAGGGCTGGCAGGGCTTCTCTATCACCATCCAGTGCCTTTCAGATAAGTTAGTGGTCTCCTCAGCCAAAGGGAGCAAGTGCAGGAGCTGACCTGTTAGGCCCTCCTGCTTCTCACTCCATGGGACCATCCCTTATTGCCAGAGGCATTACTCAGCTAATATCTGTGGGTCTCTAGGAGAGGAAAGACATTCAACCTCACATGGCAAGTGTACCACAGAGCACTGAGTGATCCTGCCTACCCTGGCCCTACTCATCTGTGTCCAAGCCCCATTTATACCACCTGTGCATGATGTCAGACTCTTCGTCTATGAGTTCAGGTTGTAGTTCCCAAGCGGAAACAACTGCTACTTCTCTCTACAGTGCAGTCCAAGTTTTCTACATCTAGACCAGTGTCTGTGACTCTGTCTTTCAGCCACATTCAATTCTCTGGACTCACACCAAGTTTTGAGGTGCCTATTCAATTGGCTAGTAAAGAAGAGTTGTTATTAGGACTTGGAGATGTAAAAATTCAGAGGACCCTGATCCTATCAGCTAGAAGACTTGAAGGGAGGGTCTTCCTTAAGATAGTAACCCATATTTGCATTAGTGAGCAGACTAGGAATGGAGGGACTCCATGTAAATCTATGTAGCTCACTTAGGTTTTCTTTCCTCTTTTATTTAAGATACCATTATCATAGATTCATCAATTTTTAATATTCCTCAAATGTTGCTTATTATCTATCCTTGCATATTTAAAATATTGTATGTATATCATTATTATATTTTATAAACATCTGAAACTATTTTATAGGTAGTTGTTTATGATTTCATCTACCCCCACTCCAAAATACATCAGAGGACATGATGTAATATATCCATAAAGCAGCAACTTAACATTGTTACATCATTAACACATCATACAAAAATCCATGTTACCACAATAGTTAGTTCAAGATTGTGTATTGCATCTAGTTGTTTTTTAATTTGATCTAAGTTCCTAAAATGTTCATTGTTGTATTGATATTAGCATGTTTGAAAACAAAACCAAGAATTTCTGTCATACACATCTCAGTCTGGGTTTTCAAGGGCTTTCTTATGAATAAGAATCTGTTCGTGGTTGCTTGGCAGGAATAGAAGATGTGTGATACTTGATCTATCTGAAAACAGCATATCTGAGGCAGAACTTTCTATGATTAATGAAAAGATATTTGGTCATTTGACTGAGGTGGAGTCTATCAAAGTTATATGATTTAAACAGATCTTTTATCTTGTTTTGTTCAAATTAATGAGCACTCTGGTGTACTAAGTAAATTTCATACTCTACAATACACTGTCAAGAATATGTTCCCAAAATGTGATGCTTCCTGCTTGGCTCAGCTATTCCCCACTGAATTTCAATGGTAATTTTCCTCCAGTCACCTAATCTATGTTTATTAGAGTTCTATGGTAAAACTGTCTCATTCTCTCAATTTATTTATGTATCTTTTGTATTGGTATGAGCTCTGGGTTCTTTTTCCTTCTTTCTTGAACTACTATGGATTGAAGCCAGGGCCTCATGAGAGCTAGGGAAGTATTCTGTCACAAAAATATATCTCCAGCTCATACAGATTGATTTTCTTAGAGCATTTTATCCACTATGATCATTATTTATTTAAATGCAAAATTATGAAAAAACAGATATTAACAAAAATCAGTAAAACCCATTGTAGAACAAACAGATGACTTAATATCAAAAGAAAAAGGATAGAAATGAACTTCGATCTATGCATTTTCTGTCCAAAAATAAGAAAAATTTACAGTAATATCTCATTTTCCTGCTGCGATATTTTAATGCATCTGTGATTCCCAGGAACTGTCAAAGATGATATTTAATAGGAAATTGAGATATTCTTACAATTCTTAGAGCAAAGTCTTTTTAGAATAACATTCTTATAATTTAACAGAGTTATTAAATGATTCTATTAATTTTGAATATTACCCAGAAAAAATAACCATTGCTCTAATTTTTAAGGGGTATTTTCTAGCATGAAAATCATCTTTCCATAGCATGTTCTTCTAAACTGTTTAGGGAGAAAAATCAACAGAAAGAGGAAACCTCTGAAAAAGAGTCAAAGCAACCCATGGATTCAATTACTGGACACTAAGCCATTCATCTTCATGAACGTTCTGGCAAGAAGTGATTGCTTTGAAAATGTTCTGCTAATCATACAGGGTCAGGTATGAACTAGGGTTCAAGACTAACCTGCACCATGGGTTAGGACATCAATTCTTTTCCTGCTTAAAACAATTAAGCTGTCAGGGAATATAATGACTATAGTTCTCTGCTCTGCTAGCTGAGCTATCAAAGAGATCCACAAAGCATGTTCTATATTTGCATGAAATTAGCTTTATTTAAGCCCATATAATAATAAAAAGAACTCAGTTTCATAAGACACAAGCTACATCTTATATATAGGACTTATTTTACATTTTACTTATGTGAATGATTGTGTGTGTGGTCATATATGTATGTACATGTGAATTCAGGTTCTCATAAGCTAAATGAGAGTCTCATCCTTTGATGTTACAAGTATGTATTAGCTGGCAAGCAAGGTTTCTGTGAGCTGCACTCAGGTCCTCTAGAAGATCAGCAGGTACTCTTAGCCCCGAGCCATTTCTCAGTCCCCACTCATGATCTTTTAAATAAATAAAAATTAACTGAGTCAGAAAATATTTGTGTCAAGTTCTTTGAAGTTAGGGCATGGGTGGGAAAATTATATCCTGAAGCATAAATTCTGGAACATTATTTTAAACCATTTAAAACTATTAAATCACTTGCCACGTTCTCTGCCAAACATTTTCATGACTACAAAGAGGAAAAACGTACTTGAGTTTTCCTTTTGCTGCAAAAATCATAAGATGTATAGGCGAGGCCAAACAGAGCTTATTAATTATGCTGTTGTGAATGTCAGAACTGTGTTCGTGATAACAGATCTCAGTGTCCACACACTCATACAATGGCCTGAGCAGTTTCTTTGTGCCTGAATTTCTTCTGCTAGTCAGTCCTAGGGCAGATGCTCCCATTCTTCTGCTTTGTACACATCACGTCAATGTTGTCAGTCTTGTACCTGTGCCCTTGACTGGCTGGCACACCATGGAGATGCCATGGTTCCCTAGATGATTGGTATCTGCTGCTCCCTCTGTACTTGAACAGCTCCCTTCTCCAACCTTTCATTCTGGACATATATACTCTTTTCTTTTCTTCCTTGGACACCTCCACTCCTTCCGTGCCATTCAACAGTAGCAGCCACACTCCTTATCCATTTCTTGCACCATCTAAACAAAGTTTTTGTTAGAATTATTAGAATAATAATAGCTTCAATGAGCAGATGTAGTGGAAACCAAACCAATTTATGCTTTACAGACCCAATCCTAGGTTTTCATGCGTGTTCAAGATCCAACCTGAATCACTTCTCCTTCTCCAAAGTCCATCGATTAACTCCCCTTCTGAAAAACTCACCTTGGTTCATTAAAAGGGCAATCTCATGGTCAGGTAAGAAAAGTATAATACTATTAGGGTGGGGCTCAGAAGAGAAAGCAGGCCAGCATCCAACAGGCTGTGAGCTACAGTCCTTTGGCTGCCCTCATTCTTAAGAGGTAAGAGGAACTGGGCAGGATCACTACCATTTTGCTCCCTCAGACCTTGAACTTGATTTTGAGAAGTGAAGATGGCCCACTAGCTGCAGTTTAGGAGCTTGTTAGACCACTGTAGGCAGCAGTCTGGGCCAACTTCCAAATGCAGAGAGCTGCTGTCTCTTTCGTGACACCGTCAAAAAGAGAATGCAGCCATCGAGAACCATTGCTTCAGGATGAATTGATAGCACCTATGATAGTTCTAGGATTCACTTACAGAATGATAATCTGATTTAGGCCACTGTATTAATTTAATTTGCTCCAAATATGGCATGCATATTTACTTTCATTTTTTATAAACTCACCACAGATAGCATCCCAAATTTTCCTGATATCTCAAAGACCTTTGATTCATTTTATTTTGATTCCTAACTTAATTTTAAGATTATAAAAATAATTTTACTGAACTACAACCAATTCAAAAACATAGATTAAGTAAAGAAATATCAGATCATTACAGTATTTACAAAAATTGTAAGGTGCATTTATGTTACATAAAAGAAAATATGAAAATAATGATATTATTTAATAATTATGATAGACAATTTGTCATGCAATATGTTCTAATAAGCATCATTCAGCATAAAACAAGTAAGATATACTAGATGCTGCTGCCTAGATGTACATTAACTTCTATTTAATATTTTATTAATAGAATTTTTCTTAAGGGCAACAAAGAAACCTACTTTATGATATGCTTTTGCTACGAAAAACTCTGGACCCTTCAAGTCTGTTAGGTTTTGTACAAAATAGATTAGATCATTATATCAACACTTTTTGCATTCCAAACAATTTATCAGTTACTAATCCTCATGTTAATACACATTTACCTACCCAATATGGAATAGTGGTAATCTATCATATGATCTCACTATGGTTTTCTTAACCTATTTCCACTTAAGAGTATCCTGACTTTTATCAAGACTTGATATTGTTTGTCTGTTTTTCTCCCCTTTGGGAAGACACCTGTAAGACTCCATTCCTTACCTTTGTAGCTTCAGGAAAAGTGACTAGCCTTTCAATGACATTTTCTTTGAAAGTGTGTGTGAGTGAGTGTGTGTGTGTGTGTGTGTGTGAGAGAGAGAGAGAGAGAGAGAGAGAGAGAGAGAGAGAGACGCAGTTTGTATATGAACTGATATGTTATGTAGGGGAGATTGTGCCATTGAATCATGTATGTCTCTTCTGGTTTTCAGCATGATAATATGACAGCATCTACATTTTTCACCTAAAAAGAAATTCCTAGCTGAAAATTCAGAGGACAGTGTACTTTAAAAAGTATTTATTTATTTTTATGTATGTGTATGTGTGACTGCTTCTCTGTGTATGTACTAGTTTCCCACAGTGCCTGGGGAGAGTCACAGGGGTTTGTGAGCCACAGGATGTGGGTGCTAGGAACGGAACCATGGGCCTCTGCAGTAGCAAGTGCTCTTAACATCTGAACCATCTCTCTAGCCTTTTTGATGTACATTTTAAAACAGATAACTGATGAAGCATGATTAATAAATCTCAGAGAAAGAAACTGAGGTTCAATCTGAAGATCTGAAAAGCAAAACAGCTAGCCACTGGCTCTTACCTCTACCTCAGTTGGAAACGAACATCCTGCCTCCAGGAATCACAGAATAAGATTGTGTCTGAGAGCTGTCTCCTTCCCATTTCATAACCCACTCTAGGGCTGGGATTAAAGGCATGTACCACTACCGTCCAGTTTCTATGGCAACTAGTGTGACTTCTGAGATTAAGAGTGTGTGATACCACTGCCTGGCTGTAAGGCTGACCAGTGTTGCAGTTTTACTTTCCCGAACCCCAGGCAAGTTGTATTTATTAAAATACAATTGAAATGCCACTACAAAGGGACCTCTTTGACATTTAGAAATACATGTTTATGTTTGGTTTACTCCATAGCAAGTTTATAGTGGCTAAGGGTCCAGAATACCAAATAATACAGAGTAGTCTAGATGACTGAAAGTAACAAGAGAGAGAGGAAAGAGAAGGAGAAAGGAAAAGGAAATGAAATGGCAAGCTTACCTAAATAAGTCCAGAGTCAGAGCAAAGACTCGTATCTAAGTGAAAGGATGTTAGTTTTACTGACAAATGAGACTAATTTTGTGTCATCGATTGTTAATAATCAATTCTACTCCACCCCAAATGAATAACAGTACCAGTCTCTTGCCACAATGTTGCTGTGGGTGTGAGAAGAGAGGTAATTTATGTTTATACCACTTCTATGTAAATGAACTTGCCATTCATCGATGATGCATTCATTTTAATCTGTGTTCAGTATGGCTACTGACTATTCTCAAATCCTGCACGTGGCAATAGAAGACTCCTAGCTGCAGTGTCAGTTTATAAATGAGTAGCTCTACTTGAAAAACAAAAGTGAAATAAACATGGACTTGCTCATCTTTTGGGAAGACCGTCTCACAAACCCTGACATCAAGATGTTTCGGACCTCTGTTTTTTCCTTCGTTTTTTTGTTTGGGGGCTGGATTGGTACTTGTGGCAAAATAAAGACCTCAGAGATGCTAAAGCTGGTCCATCTCAAAGCACAGGATGCAGTGATTTCATGCCCCATACCTAGAATATAAGAAACAGTCTTTTCTAAGGTTAAATTTTGTAGAATATAAAATTCCAGTGTAAATTCTTTTTGACAGAAGACGATGTGTTGTGTATCTGGAGATAGAAAGGTGATATTCATTTCAGCAGTATTGACTGCCCATTATTTAATTCTTCTATGCCAAATTCAGCTGGAAATTTTATTTATTTATAGTTATCTTACGTCACCATTCATTGCTATTGAATTAATTTTTTTTAATTGTGGCTACTAAATGTTCTCAAAAATTTTAGTATTCTCTAATTTAAACTTTAATATTCTCAAAAAGAAAAACCTTAGTATTTTATAATACTATAATTGGTAAGCAAGGATATTGTCAATAAATATCATTTATCAGTGTTGAAAGACTTTTCATAAGTATTAAATAGATCAATCACTGAAAATGTATTAGAAATGATGCACAACTAACTGCTTAATGAAACAGTATTACAGGTAATATTTCAAGTTGGAATCTATGTTTCTTAGTAAGAAATATAAAAGTTACTTTTGTTCCTTCTGTAATTTAGCTGCTAGTATTGAGAAGCCGAGCACACATTTATTATTCATTGAGACCAGTATAATAAGGCAGACCCTATGTTACCTATAAAATGGCTTCATACAGGGAAGCATCCTTATATAATATCACACATATACATACATTATTACCAAATATTATTACTAAATCATGATTGCCAACTCAGCTAAGTGAATAAATCATCTTTATTTGTCCTGTGAGTTTAGGAGCTAACCTTCTGTTAACATTCTCTTTTCTCTCCCTCCCTCTCTTCTATTCTTTCTCTCTCCCTTTCATTTTCTGTCTTTCCTTACTGCTATTGAAAGCTATTCCAAATTTCTTAAGCTCCATGGAATCTGAACTCTTAGAGAAACTGTAATATTTCACTAGTTTATAGATCTATAAATGCAGAGAAGTGAAATGATTGTGCTTATAGCACATGGCTAGTGATGACATGTGATCTAACATTTGGGGTCTTCCAGTTTCTGTTGTCCAAGGTTTCTGTCCTACCAGGTAGCACAGCCGTTTAGTCCCAAATAAACATACAGAAGTCTACATTAATTATAAATTGATTGTCCTAGTACTTCAGGCTTCTTATTAACTCTTATAACTTATACTAGTCCATAATTCTTGACTGTGTTAGCCACGTGGCTTGGTACCTTTTCAGTGAGGCAGTCACATCTGGCTTTCTCTGTGTCTGGGTGACAACTGCAGACTGACACTTCCCTCCTCCCAGAATTCTCGTTGTCCCACCTCTACTTCCTGCCTGGCTACTGGCCAACCAGTGTTTATTTAAAATACAAGTGACAGGGTACAGATCATTGTCCCACAGCAAGTTTCTACTTCAGTAATTTTACTTTGAAATGATGCTTGGTATTATATTATATCATGATTATCCCCATATATATTTATTTGTTGATTCCTTGTGCAAAATAGCTTATTCTTTCCTTCATTACTATTTTTTCTTTGATCTCAGATTTGATCTTAGATTGTATATTCTAACACATGTGGTATAATCATATGCATTTGACTGAATTAGGAACTAATGCACTAGCAAAGACATGAAGGGAATATGTGTTCAGAATAAGGAACACACAGAATACTGTCTCTACATATACATATGTGTCAGTTTAAGGCAAGCTCTAGGTCTCTGAATCCATGACAAGGTAGAGCAAGGACATGATTGATGTTATTGATCCTTGTTGTTTGAATAAGAGATATTCCCCTTAGGCTTACTTATTCAAACACTAGGTCGCCAGTTGGTGGTGCTGTTAGAGGTGGTATAGCCTTGCTCAAGGAAGTTCATCACAGTGAGTGGGTTTTGATACTTCATGATCTCATCCCACTCTCTGTTGTGTTTCTCTGCTTCATATTTATTGCTGAAGGTATAATCTCTCAGCTCCCAGCTCTGGTTGCCTACTGCCATACCTCCCCTGCCACATGTACTCTCTCTCTCCCCCACTCTCTGGAACTGTAAGCATAAATAAACTCCTACTTCAATAAGTTACCTTGGCCATGACATCTTATTGCAGCAACAGAAAACTAAATAGTAACCTGACCAAATGAATTCATTTTAGGAACTTGGAATTTGTGATCTACATTTGACTAAATGTCACTGTGGGATAATATGAAATTCAAGACACAAGATACAGAAAAAATATTGCTTGTCTTATGTTATTGAGCTTTGTAGATCAGGGTGCTTGTCTCCACATGCATTCTCCTTGAATTGCTCTCTCTGCCTTGCAGTGATCCTCTTCTCTGTTTGTTTCTCTCATCAGTTCATAAACTCTGGCATAGCAGAGATCAAACATGGTCTAGACATCTGTGTATTTCCAAATCTCTTAGCACATTAGGGATGATGAGTTGTTGTGTCCATGCTCCACAGGTGGCAAAATTATTTCTAGTGACTCCACCCTCTGTACCCATATTTTCTGGTGTGAGGCTTTATAGCTCTTCCCAGAAACAGATGAAGTCTGTTCATTCCCCACCTGACTTCTTGAACCTGGAGTAATCTTTTCAGCTATTTTGTTCATATAATGCAATGATCTCTATAATATTTAATCCTGAGCCTTAACCAAAAGATGTTTTCTTGATTTCTGCTCCCTCTCTAAGAACCTGGTACCACTCTATCATCATGAATGACATTACTGTGCAAACATGATACAGATTCTAAACTCATCTTTTTAATTGTTAAAATTCAATTAAATAACTAAAAAACTTATATAAATGGGGAAGTGAAAAATATTTACTCTTCATAGGGTCAACATTTCTTGGGTTTTTTTTCCTTACCCCCTTTACATCTCCCTTATCACTATATTCTATAAGGCAGCGATTCAGAGACCACTTTTGTTGATGCATTTGCCTCTTTCTAGATGTGTGATCTTAGCAAGTCACTCAATTACATTTTCAGTTCCCTCTTTCAGGGAACAGAGATATTAGTGATTATTGATAGTACATTGTCAGTCTGCCAGGATGATTAGATTGTAGACAATATTTGGGAAAGTGTTTTTGAAGCTATTGCATGCATAACCCTGAATGGAGCAATATACCTGCTAGTCTCTGCAAAAAAATGAGAGGAAGCTGAAAGAATGAAGGAAGAAAAGCGTAGGATGATTGATAGTCCCTGGTTCTCCTAGGGTCAAAAGGCAACTGTGAATCTGCACATACATGCTTCCCTCGCCACCCGTCTTATCAAGTTTAGTGATGGATTTCTTTTCTTGACAAATTGCCATTGCAGGTTATTTCCTAGATGATATTTCCACAAATGGAAAATCATTCTCCATTGCCTGAATGGCACTAAAGAAAGTTATTATTTCCCATCTGATTCTATAGAGCTCACATTCAGATTTACCAGTAAGAGGGTCAATAAAAACAGAGCTGCTGCCAATACCAATTGAGAGATGTTACCTCTCTCTGGCAACAACATGTCACCTCACAGGTTGCATCCTCTGAATGATAAAACAGAATTCACTGCATCAAGAAGTAAATCGTGTCTAGATTCTCCATAACATGAGAGCTATTTAAGTAGATTTTCTATTGCTTTAAAATAAAAAAGAATGTGTGTGTGTGTGTGTGTGTGTGTGTGTGTGTGTGTAAAGAGTAAAAGGATAAAAAATGAACATATATTTGAAGGTGACCCTTAATACTTATTTTGAAAGAACAAAAATACAACCTTTCTACTTGTTTAGGAAATTACTTATCTATAACAATATTTGAGTTTACTTTTAATTTACTTGAAGAGGTCACTGGGTTATTATTATACATGACCTTAATTTTCCTTATCTTATTTGTTACTGGGTGTTTTTACTTGGCAATTACTAAGCTTTAAAGAAGTTAAATGACGGTTATTTCTTCTTCATAATACTTTGATGCAAATAAAATATCTGTTGAAAAGAAATAGTTGTTATTCTCTCTTCTGATCCTTACTTTACAAATGCACACATTTGAGCTGGCTACATTTACTTAACTTCTTTGATGATCAATAGATATTAATGAGGAATCAGGCCCCTGCGACTTCTGTTATCAACTGACTATAACTGGATTTCAATGTGGTCCTTACAGAAAATGAATGCATTTGGTGTGGGAAGTTCTTCTGTATATGTGTTGCTTTTATTGATTAATGAATAAAGAAGCTGCTTCCAATTAATGGCTTAACAAAATATAGGCAGGCTGAAAAAGATATATATAGAGAGAGTAGGAAGAATCAGTTAGAAGCCATGAGCTGTAACCCATACTCAACACTGCTTGGGTGTCCAAGAACCTGAGACTGGGGAAAACCAAACTGTTCTTAAGTTTGCAAAAAGGTAGAAATAAAATGACTCCTGGTGACAGTTTGCTGTACTCAGATTAGTGCCTTGCTCAGCCATTATCATAGAAGCTTCCTCCTGCTGCAGATGAGAGCCAATATAGAGACCCAAAGCCAGGCATTATGCAAAGAGTGAGAGACCTTGGAACATCCATGCCCAAAAGGGATGTCTTCATCAAATCCTTCCCACGGGGAAGAGAAAGCAGCAAGAGTGTAAGAGCCCAAAGGGATGAAGAACACCAAGAAAACAGGACCCTCTAACTCAACAGTGTCAATGCATATATGAACTCACAGAGACTGAGGCAGCATGCACAAGGCCTGTACAGATCTATACCAGATGGGTTACTGTAGCTGAAAGGAAAAGTGGACAATTGCCCCCTTCCCTAACCCAGAAGTTCTTGCCAATTGACAACCACTTGCGAATAAAAATCTACTTTTCTCTGAGGGAGTCTTACTGGAAGAACATACTACTCTTAAGGATAAGTTGCATGCCCATCAGTAGACTCTGATATCTTTGGAGGTTTCTTGTACCACAATTTCCTCTCAGAGCTCTTCCTCCTTTTGATCTTTTATTTATTTATGTACTTTATTTATATTTTTTGTTCTTTTTACTCTATAGACCCTTTGTGTATTTCTTATAGTTTCCAGTTCCAATTTGTTTTGCTTTTAAAAGGATTTTCGAATGTGCGAATAGGTAGGCATCTGGTTTTTGTGCCTTCTCATTGGCTCTTTGGTGGTTGTTTTTCCCAATTAGAATATGTTAGGGTTTTTTTTTTCTATTTTATTTTCATCCTATAGATGCCTATTTGTTTTCTAATGAGAGATAGACAAGAACAGGGTCTGGGTAGGATCGGTGGTGGGAAGAAGCTGAGGGTAGGAGAGGGAGAGGAGACCCTAATCAACGTACATTGTGTAAGAAGAAACTTGATTTTCAATAAGGGGAAAAGTTACAATTGTATATTATATACATAAGTCTACTAACACAACCATTCCATTCTTACTTCCAGTATACTTTTTAATCAATTCCAGAAGTTATTCAGTACTTTATTTTTATTGTATGTATATATTGTCATCTGTGTCTGTGAGTGCACATGAACATGTATGAGCTTAACTTATTGTGAAATCCAGAGGACAATGTCAGGTTCATTCCTTAGGCATCATCGTCTTCTATTTTTCAAGGGAAAGTCATTCAGTAAACTTGGAGTTTACCAGCAAGCCTCCAAGAACAATCTGCCTTGTTTCTTCTGCACTGAGATCATGAGTATGTGTTTTCATGTCATTTGCTTTTAAGTAATTTCTGAGGATTGAACTCAGATACTCACGCTTGTAAAGCAAACATTACCAACTGAGCTATCTCCCCAGTTCTCGATGCTTCATCATAATACAGGCTTTCTGTAGACAATTTGTCCAACTGTAGCCTCCCACAAATGTTCTGAGCTCACGTAAGGCAGGCAAGGCTCAGCCTTGATGGTTGCTTGCAGCTTAGTCATCTATGCTTTTTATAATTTATGATACTTTCAGTTTACAATGGCTTTATTAGGAACTTAACTACATTATAGACCAAGTAGCACCTACAATGATTTACCCTCTAAGTTGCTTCATGCCATGTACATTGCTAGTTACATTTCATGAATGAGAAAAATTGAGGTGTAAAAAAGTATGACAGTTCCATAACTACATGGTATAACCAGTAATCAAATCTAGATTTGACTATCCAAAATTCTTTATAATTCCATCAATAGTCATTGGAGGTACATGGATGGTCATTTTACTCTTAAAAAGTGAAGGCCATATTCTAATTTCTGAATGAATGCAGTTTTTCTAATTTCTGTATATTTCTATAACTTTGTTTCTCTTTGCTATTCTCCAAAACATTCCAGATTGATTCAAAGTCACTTCTACTCTCTACTGTCTTAATTAATAAAATACCAATGACTACTTGACAATATTCTTTAAAATGTGCTATGATTTATTTTCCCCTATCTTACTTGCAATAAACTCCTAAGTTGCCAAATGATGATTACCATCGCTATTCTATTTTCAATTGTATCTTCTCAGTCTCTGGCACTCTGAGTAGTAAATAAAAGCTTCATTATTATTAATTTTAAATTACAAGGCTATTAGTGCAGAGCCATACCCTGGCTAGCAACTCTCAGTTATATTCTGTGGGCTGCTTTGCCACCCTCCTGGACCTGGAAACTTTTGTAACCATGTCTAACTGGTGCTTCAATGTTATGTCTTTGCATATCCTTGATAATCAGTGCTCTTAACTAAGCTGAAATAGACACATAATGATTACATAAGTTGATTCAGCATAATTAATTGATGAGTTACACACCTAGAGAAGTAAGATTGCAAGGCATAAACTATTCTTTGCACCACAGATGGTGTTTTCTAAGACTAAATAGAGACCAAGAGGGTAAAAGTTTAATTGATCTTATCTCTAGTTAAAATGAAAAGCTTTTATTGTATTATGGATTCTCTTAGCAGCAATAATCCCTTTGCAAGACTAATAGTGATCTTAACTCTTGAGAGAGGATGCTGGGCAGCTTGCCTCACTCTAACAATAGCAAGGGCTCTCTGCTGCACAACTATTTTAGGATGTTCGTCATCTCGGCGTCCTGTCTGTGTAACAGGTTTTTCTAATTAGCCACATGTGCTGCATTTTCAGGTCTGATATCAGTGGACTTAGATAAGCAGCATTAAGCCAAAGGGCAAAGGTGCCAAAGCCTGGGAGTTCTCAGACACTCATAATAAACACCCAGAAACAGAACTGTGGGTGCGGGACATGGTGGTAGAGGCAAATGAAGAGCTAAAAAGGGGGTTGCCAAACTATGCTAGGGACGTGCAAGTAGTTAAAGGGTAAAAAGGAAATAACAGAGGGCCTGCCCCAGGGATATAGACTTGGTGGTGAAATACTAAACTGCTGCCATAATGGATGAGTCACATAGGGAAATATGATATCCAGACAAACCCCTTATTTTACTTTTTTCAGGGACTCTAGAATATGAAGTTGGATTATTTTGTTCAGTCTCTTTGCTATCAATAGAGGAAGTACAAGCTGTGTGGCTTCAAGCTATTCTTCCTGTCCCATCTTTTCCATAGTGAGCTGAAACACTCACTATGAGGCCTGAGTGAGGCTGACCACAAAGCTAATTGACTTTAATGAACAGAACATGCACGACAGGTCTTCTGGAATCCTACCACGCAGAAGTGCTTGTCAGAATTACTCTTCGGGGAAAAAAAAAGCAACAGTGTTTCGGAGCATTTTTATATACTGCTACCTAGACAGGATTTCCAGGAGAAATGCAGATAATAAAACATATACTGACATCTTTGGGATTTTTGTGGCTGCTTCTAGGTGATTAGCTGGGCAACCCTAATAATCTGTTATGGAGACAGGGCATGCTTGGGAGATAAAATGAATAAAAGCAGAGGGTTTTTAGGAATAGTAGCTATGTTTTATCCTCACGTTGTACTCTTTCCGGCTGTGAAAGGCTCAGGGTAGACAGCCCGAAGCCAGCACTGTCACTCAGCGATGTGTGGCCTAAGCTAAGCTCCAGCTGCTTGCCATCAAGGCTAATGTAAGGGGCAGTGCGGTACCTTCACCAGGTGCAAGATTGGCCTGAGTGTGAAACGGCATTACCTCTAGATGAAGTCTGCATATTCTTCTAATTGTACCACTGTCTGAGCTGCTTGCACTAGGGAGCTCTCATTCTCATCCTCCAGCAAGGCATCTCTTAGGAAATTAACCGAGTTGGTGGGCAGCATTAGAAAGGACTGGAGGACAGCACTGGGGAAGATGGCAGCGTCTGTCTGCCGCCCACTTCTGATCTCTCAGCTGCTGGAGGCCACCAAGGCCTTGAAGCCTTGTTTATTAACTGGGGATTTTGAGCTCTCTGTGCTGGTGGGTGTTTTGATTTGATGTCTGCTGACTCACTTGTGTTTCCAGGTACATTCTGTCAAAGCTCCAATATGAGTTTCCAGAAGGAGAGGGACCTGGTATTTCCAGGAGCTTAATTTAGTCCACTACCTGACTGTAACTTATCAGCGTGTAAATGCCAAGGAAAGCAATTAGGAACACTATTCCCTCATTCCTTATTTTCATGTTTATTTTTGAGCTAAGATATGGTTTTCAGTATAATATCATAATGCCATCAAATGATCTCTGGGTTTGTTATGGTCCCATGTGCTGTAAACTTCAAAATAACTATTATCTTTGTTTTACTTTACATGGCTTAATCTTTTGTGGCTTAGGGGATAATATCATTTGCTAAATTTTTTGTGTGTTTACCTTATACCAAAGACCATGCTTCTTAGATGAGATTCTTCAGTTCACTAGAAACTAGAAGTAGGGTGTGTGTGTGTGTGTGTGTGTGTGTGTGTGTGTGTGTGTAAATAACAACAATGTGTAATGTTGGTCATTTAAGAGAGAAGTCAAGCAAGCTGGGGAGATGGCTCTGGATAGGAGCACTGGTTTTGCAAACATGATAACCTGAGTTAAGAAACCCAGCAGCTGTGGTGTCATGGGCAAGGGAAAGATGTCCTTGCCCCACACCCATCAATGCCTGAGGCAGGTGGGAGAGCTGACCCCGAGGTCACAAGTGCAGGAGACTTGTCTTTGCCCCCATCAGCTGTAGCACTCCATTGAGCAGATCCTGCACCTTCCATTGGTAACACAATAGAGCTCTGTCCCCTGCCCATCAATGCCTAAGGAAAGGGGAGAACTGTCCCTGTGGTCACAAGAGTGGGAAAGTCATCCCTGACCCTAACCTGCTGCAATGCTCAGGAGAGCAGGCCCTGTACCTTGCCAAGGCAATACAATAAAGCCAACCCTCTTAGCACAGGTGTGGGTGAGCCAATCCTAAAATTGTGACCATAGGAGAGCTGTCCCCATTTCCGTTCTGGTAGACTAACTCTACAGCTGCTGAGGCACAGATGCAGGGTTATAACTTGGCCTGCCCTAACATCCACCCATCTATGATCTGCTGGAGCAAGTGAAGGGAGCTGACTCACAGACCCAAAGATGCAGGATCTCCACAGCATAGGGTGGCAGTGGGATATCCAGGAAGAGTCCTCTAGTGGGTACGTAACATAGAATGTGGAGTGGAGACTGGGGGTCTCTAAGCAGAACAATACACTTGCAAGCAGACGTATGGGCAAAGGGGTTTATGGTTTGGCTTGTTGGGCCGCATTTCAGCTTCCATGATGAGATCTTTAATTCATTCCCCTTTCTATTTTTCTTTTCATTTTATTTTCTTCAACTTTTTTCCTCAAATTTTGTTTTATTAGGGGTACAGGAACAGAAGGTAGATGCAAAGTGATGGGGAATGAATGGGATCAAGATAGATGCTGTGAAAGACACATAGAATAAATAAAAAAAATTTAAAAGAATCCCAGCAGCCATGCAAATGCCAGGCATTGGGGCATATAGACTGGTATATCCTGAAGGTTCCAGTCCCGTGAGAGACCTTGTCTCAAGACAATAAAGAGAAAAGCAATAGACTGAAGGGTACAGATACGATATACTACTGTGCTACACTTCCCACGCCTACACACCTCCACACACATCCACACACCTGCCCACACATACAAAGTTTTAAAGCTACATGTTGGAGGACAAAAATCACCAGTTCCAGTCTAGTTCTTGTTCTTCTGTGTTGCATGGATCCTGTACTTCACTCTTATCAACATTTATATCTACATATCACATACCAACAGACTATAGGATGTGGGAAAAATAGAAGTTTAGTTCAACCATAAAGAAAAATGTTGTTGAACTGAATACAGGCTAAAGGTTAAAAAGTAGAGTAACACTCACTCAAAAATGAACACAAACACACTCTGCAGATTGTTTGCAGAATAGATGTTGGGAGAGGCCCGCTGCTTGTTCATCTCAGCCGCCCGGCTAGCTTACACCCAAAATAACCACACAGAAACTGTATTAATTAAAGCACTGCTTGGCTATTAGTTCTAACTTCTTATTGACTAACTCTTACATATTAGTTTAACCCATCTCCATTTATCTGTGTATCACCACATGGCAGTGGCTTACCAGAGATTCTAACCAGCATCCATCTCCGGTGAAGGATCCGTGGCTTCTCTGACTCTGCCCTTCTTCATCCCAGCACTCAGTTCTGTTTTCTCCACCTATCTAAGTTCTGCCCTATCAACTAGGCCAAGGCAGTTTTTTTATTCATTAACCATTGAAAGCAACACACAAACAGAAGGAACTTTTACACCAAATAGATTCACCCTGGTTACCTGGAGAAGGCTCAAAATACAGATTGGTACCTGAGCATCCTGCATCTTGCTGAGACAGAGGCAGACAGTGACAAAAATGAATTTGCTACTCTGTTCTACACTGTTCTTGCTCCTATGAAAGAAACATAAACAGTGGACTATCAGGAGCATTTAACTGTGTACTGAAATGCCTTTCTGAACAAAGAAGTAGGTGTGTCTTCGTTAGGGTTTCCATTGCTAAGAGGAGACACTATGACCATGGAAACTCTTATAAGGAAAACATTTAATTGGGGTGACTCGCTTGCAGTTCACAGGTTCATCATTGTCATCGTGGTAGGACATGGTGACTTGTAGGCAGACATGGTGCTGGAGAAGTAGCTGAGAGTCCTACATCTTGCAGACTACAGGACATGGTTTGAAATGCTGGGCAGTATCTTGAGCATATCTGAGACCTCAAAACCTGCCTCCATGGTGACACACTTCCTCCAACAAAGCACATCTATACCACAAGGCCAGACTCCCTAATAGTGCCACTCCCTTTGGGGGCCATTTCAAACCACCACAAGGCGGTTGGTTAGGGAGTTTTAAAGCTCAAGTATCCCCCAAATGGAGATCTTTAACTTTAATAAGCATACAAATCACACTGAGTGTTGGCTCAGTGTGCTTGTGGCAGTGCCTAGCAGCTTGCATTTTATCTTAGGGTTCTTTGGGACAGAGTCACACTTTGCGCTCAGGGTTATCTCAAAATCACTACCACTCATCACTATTTTATTGATATCCACTTGCTTCAGTTTCCTGAGTACGGGAATCACTGGCTTATGCCACCATGCTCATCCTACTTTATAATACTAATAAACATTCAGGTGATGTATAGGCTTCTGGTCACAGTACTACATTCTATCTACAAGGCCTGTAGGGAATATGGTGGCATTAACCCATGGAAATAGTGAGACTTACAAAAACACTTTCTATTAATGCTTTACCAAGTGAAAGATCAAAGTTCAATGGTATACACAGAAATACAGGTAAATAGTGAAACTCCAGGGTTGGTTTAAAGGAATAAGAAACAGCAGAAATAACCACAAACTTTGCAAAGCAATTCCTGGAAAAAATGTTAATATTTTTTCATAAATGTAACAAACGAATATCAGGATGTATATTACAAAAGGTTTTCTCTAAGGGTTGGTCACTAAGTTCAGAATGTAAGGTCAGGTCACAAATAAAACTTCTGTTTTGATCAGCAATTTTTATAGTAAATACATATACTTTAAAAAGTACATTGAACTCTTTCTTGAATTAAGCACACCACAAAATGTCAAGGGATAAACATATTAAAAGCATAATTTAATGCTTTTCCTATTTATTAAAAAATGCATTGTAACTACAGTCATTGTATAGCATGTCAGGGTCTCTGAGCCCAGACTTCCTAATTGCATGAATGTATCATTTGTTGTCCAGGAGTGTGTGGAGGCATATGTAAACAATTGCTCTTCCCCCAAATGATTTTGTGACATTTTATGACACATCCATTTATAACGAGTTCAAATCCAGACTGGGTGACATAAGGAGACCAGAAAACTAAATAAGAAAGAACTCATGATTAGAATTTGAGCCCTATTAACCAAACTAGAAACATGCTGTAACTTTACTTAAATATTGAGTTTCTTTTACATTTTAATTCGTGTGTGTGTTTGTGAGTACATGTTTATGTCCTTGCCTGTTGGTGCAGAAGCAGTTGTGTAGAGTGTTGCATATGCAGAGGAGTGTGCATGTGTGTGACAGCCAGACGAAGGACAACCTTGGGTGTCATTGCTCATGCATTTCCACCTTTCAAGGAAGGGTGTCTCACTGACCTGGAGCTCAACTGTTAGGTTAGGCCGGCTCACAAGGGAGCCCCAGAGATTGTCTGCATTTATAGTACATGAGACCCCACCCATAGTGGGCTGGTATCTTAAAGGCTATTGGTTGAAGAAGTTTCCACAGAAGTGAGAAATGGTAGCTCTCCTTATCAAGACATAACAGCAAAAGCAAAATGTACTACCCTGTCCAAATATACCACCAACACCATTAAAAGAAAGAAGCCTGGCAAATTAGTGGCAGGTTTGCTTCAAGAGAAGGAGGCTGAGTTCTTATTCATTATTGGAGACAATGGGGTAAGGCAGAAACAGCACCACACTCCTTATCATAAGAGACAGAGGACTTGTTTTCAGAGACACCCAGGAAAAGCCACGATTCTTGATTGCTCGTTACAAAAACATTTAAGAAAAGCTGTGAGAAGAAGAGTCACAGTTTATTAAGAAGATATTTTAATAGATTAATAAATGGGAGTTAATAAAAGAGAGATGCTCTGAGGAAGGAGAGTCCATTTCTGTCTCAGTCAGTGTTCTATTGCTGTGAAGAGACACAATGAACTTGGTAATTCTTATAAAGGAAAACATTTCATTTTTTGGGGCTGGCTTAAAGTTTCAGACATTTTGTTCATTGATATTATGGCAGGAAGCATGATGGCATGTGGTCAGACACAGTTCTTAAGAAGGAGCTGAGAGTTCTACATCGGAGTTGGCAGGTAACAGGGAAGAAAGAAGACAATGGGCCTGGCATGAGCATTTGAAACTTGAAAGTCCACCCTATGTGACACACTTTCTGCAACTAGGCCACACCTACTTTTGTAAGGCCACACCTCCTAATTCCTGTCAAGTAGTACCATCCCCTAATGACCAAGTTTTCAAATATATGAGCTTAAGGAGACCATTCCTATTCAAACTGCCATAACACTCAAGCATGTGACTGGCTTCAAAGAAAATTACATAGCCATACATATGATTCTGCTGCTTCTGAACTGAAATTTTCAATGGGATTAAAAGGAGTATGTATTTTGTTGTGACTGTGCATCCCCTATCCCTAAATGAGACCATAAGGGACTTTCCAGTGTGACTTAGCCAGGACTGCAATCAGACATGGTAAATCTATGGCTTATAAGGATTGTGTAAGAGCTTAATATATATCTTTTACTGTGAACATATTTCTTGTGAGATTCTTAGAAAATTTTGGTTTATAAGTGGGAAGGGAGAAGGGCTGAAATGCTCTCTTACATCATAAGAAGGGCTTGCTGCTGTTTAACTTTCATATTCCAACTGTCTCTAGGTAAAAGAAATATTGTCTCTGTGTAAGCAACCTTTAGAGTCAGTTTTCTTAACAGTGCTGCAATTCTTGGCTCTCAGCTGACAGGAGACGTTGACCAGACTCCCAGACAGGGCTCCTTTCCTTCCAGTGGTCCCTAATTTTCTAATCTTCTTACTTGCCTCAGTGTGACTTGGGGCCATGTAAAGGTAATCTGTTCTTCAAGAATAAAGAGAACAGCTAAGAAAACGGAACCCAGGACTCAAACTCAGATAACCCAGTGGGGCCGTGCATCCTGCACTTCTGCACTTCTTTCCTACTCACTCTAGAGTGCACTGGAAGAGCCGCCTCAATAAAGGCAAAAGGAAACATTTCTGCAGGAAATTAAGGTAGACAATGGCTCTACAATACAATTTCTACCGCTTTTGGAGTCTCATAACCAATTTACTATATTAAAAGCTCCAGGAAACTCGTAGGAGACCAAGCTCACTAACCCAACAAGCATGACATTTATTTCACCATTTCAATCATCCCCTCTGCCTGTTAGAAATATCTGCAACTTGTCCTAAGAATCCACGTAGCTAGCCTAGCCTAGATACCCTAGAAAAGATTTTCTAAAGTGATGCCAATTAAGAAAATAGGTATCACTCTCATAAGCACAGGGAGAGACTCCTCAGAAACACAATGACATCACCTTAAATGTCTGAATCTAGCTCTAATTTCTCTTGTTTTTGAATAATTAAATCATTTTTTTGCTTACAATTGAGATGGGGTAGTGGAATGTCATGATATAGTCATTAGTAAATAATGACTTATAAATAAGTTATACAGTCATTTATAAAACTTTAATGCATTGTTCAAATAGAAGAAAACATTTTTCAAATGACAAACAGAAAGAAACAAGTTGGTTTCTGTGGACTTTCCCTTTTAGAAAATAGTTCATTCATGACATTCCCTAGATACTTATCTTTAAATCATTATATGTTATAGTAAATGAAATCCAGAAAAAGCTTTCACATTTTTATCAAGTATATTTTAAAAAATAATGGAAATATTTTGTGTAATGGTTGCATATAGGTATTTATAAGCTGACACATTTATGAATGCACCAGATACTTTCTGTCTCAAGAAAGGAAAGATAAGTATGACAAACTTAATGATATTTTAGAAGGTCTCTATCCCCACAGCTTAGACACACAGGGTTCTTAATTCATAGGAATACATTTCCTGGATTCCGTTAGAAAAGTAAGAATTGAGTTTAGCTTGGAAATGATTTTATTTTGGGGTGTATGAGTTTGTTGTGCATATGTTTGGTGCATGAATGTGTAGAAGTGTGAAGGAGCCGATGACAGAGAGAGAGGGGGAAAGGAAGAGGGGGAAGGGAGGGAAGGGAACGAATGTGCAGATGTGTGAAGTAGGTAAGGACCGAGAGAGGGAGGGAAAGAATATTCAGTGAACTAGTACTCCTATGGCACCATCATATATGTATTCTTGGGGGAGGTGATAAAGAATATCACTGAAGTAAATAGGAACAAATTTGATCCAAGACCTTCTGTGAAGTAATGCTACTTTGTATAATCACATTTCCATTGTTATTAAGATCCCCAACTCCAGTGGTGTTAAGTAACAGCTCATTGTGAGAACAGTTCCAACACAAGCAGATGGTTGCTATTCTTATGCTTCCGGTCCAGTTTGTAGATATAATTCTGATTGTGTGAAAAGCCAAAACATTTTTTTAAAAGGCTATAAGGGAGACATCTGGTAGCTAAAGGGATCCAATTCTCTAGACGTCAGGACCCATTATCTCTTTTCTTAGCGGCCATCATTTGCGAAGTCAGCGTTCAGCCGAGGATAGCGTAGCTTGTGTGAACTACATGACATGCTCAAAGTAAGGGAGTAACATCCTATTTCAATATATAAAGAGACTTTGGTTTTCCTGTTGAATGCTAGTTGTGCCTATATCTCCTGTCTTAATTCCAGGGGTTGATAGGAAATCAGAGGCAAATCTGCAGCCTCCTCAAAGAACCTAAGATTGGCAGGAGCTAATACAACCTCTCATGCTTCTCAGTGATGCCATGCTCCTTGGGATTTAGCCCAGAAACTCCATCAAAATAAGAGATTTCCTATGTAAAGAAGCATGGGGTTTTTTATATACAGCAAGCATTAAATATTATAGCCTTGTGGGTTTAAATTTTATTGTATCGCATTTTTTTGGTGGTGCTGTGTACTGAACCTGCTTCCTCACACATGCTCAGTAAGCTCTCTACCAGAGTTATATTTTATTGTACTTTCTGTGATACCCCATTTCTAACAACACTTGCTCAATGCAAAGCTTAAGGGAACTTCCAAATAAGTTCTGCAGACTGATTTTACAGTAAGTAAGTGATTCAGAACGATGCCCAAAGGTGTTTTATAGCATCAGTGTGATAGTGTTGGCACTCTCCAGTCTACAGATGATGAAGTGTGTTCTTCTGTATTATGACACCTATTAGTCAGTCTTTTGTCAAATATACAAAGCCACTACTCATGTATGTGTCCGTGTTTCCTACTGACATTTAGTTTGAAAACAGTCAGGACACAGTTTGTAGTTATGCCCATACAATTACAGTTTATTGCTCCTAACATTAGGAGCTACTGGCACTTAGACATATTCACTGAGCTATACAAGTGGACATCCTAGTTATAACTACGAGGTGACATATTTGCCTGTTCTCCAGAAGTGAATGTGATAGTGTTTGTCTGTTGCTTTTGGTTTTGCCCAAGAGACCAAACCAGTAAGAGCAATGACCAGAACTCTTGGTGGCAGTCAGAGGCATGAACGATGGACTTAATGTATATAATTTAAAGCACATAATTGCTGGCTTCAGGCATCACTGAAAGTGATTTTCCCAAATGGCAATCAAAAGTCAGTATGGTTGAAAGGAAGAAAATATTAGTGAGTCATTGGATATCTATGGCCATCGGTGCCTTATTCTTTTTCAGTATATATTTATGGCTATATTGTGAAGATCATTATTACAAATATCATTTGTTGAAATTCAATTTTCTCTCTTGGAGTTGATGGAGACTGCACTGATATAAACATCTGTCTAGAAAACAAATAAACAGAGGAAGTAAAAAGTAAGTGTTCCCCATCTCTATTAAATACAATCTTGAATACTTACTTGATTTAATTGGAGGGAAGAGAGCATTACTAATCCTTCATTTGTTGATTTACAACTGGACCAATGTATGTAATTAGAAAAGTCTCAAAATTTATTGCCAGTTTGAGAATGACTTGTTTCAAAACAAAATGAAGTGATAGAACACTCTGTTGTCTATGGTATTAATATTCATTGCTCAGTCATAGCATTGGAGAATTTCAAATCATGTTTCAAAGAATTTGTTAAGCCAATAGGTGTGTTTTATAAATATTCTTAGCTCTTACAGTTGCATCTAACTCCTTTCAAGGATCAATATGCTAAGGTGTTTGGGAGACGGGGTCGTGAACTCCCCAGGAAGCTTCTGACGGATGTGAGAGGATAAATTGCTTCCTTTCCTGCGGGCTCCAAAGTGTTCCAGTGTCTCAGTTCTGGAAATGCATATGGAAACAATTGCCCTTGGACTATTTCCGCTTCTCTCCGTGCAGGCCATGGCCTCTCCAAATGGCTTTATAAGGCTAGCTATTAGCATAGAGGTCAGGGACCAGCTCAGTCAGTCCGAAATGCACAATGCCTGACCCTAACACTCGCTATTCAAAGAAAGGCGGCATGCATACAGTGTTTTTGAGCTCCATTAGTTTAATATATCATCTTAGCCAACACTTCATTTTTTTTCTGAGCAAAAAGTGGGATGAATAATACTTGCTGAAGGTGAAACTGCTAGTTAGGTTATGAAAAGAACAGGATTAGGAGCTGAAAGTATTTGTTCCAGCTCCTGTCTGCTTGGCCTTCCTCCCTCCACATCTACCTCAACAATGGCTTTCCACTTTACAGGGAGCATATGTTTCCAAATTTAAAGGGATGGAGTCATGAAATAGGTCCATCCAATCTATCCCATCAGGGTCCTTTATGAAAGAAGACAAACCCGATCTTCTTAATTGAGTAAGTTACATTATTTTGAGTGTGATATTATTTTCAAATACCCAAACAATGTAATAGATAAAAAGGTATACTCATTTTGCCCCTGTTTTGTAGGTATTCAAGACAACATATTTAGAGAGGATAGTATTCTCATTAAATTCACTAGAAAGTTAGGCTAGTGTAGCGCCTGCACTATGGGATGGTGAGCCAGGAACTAAGCTGGAGACTTAAAAACAAACGCTCGCAGAAAGACAGAGATACGGGGACACGGGTCATCCTTGATACAAGAATGCCAAGAATGCCAACTTTATATGCTTAGGGGCAGCTTATATAGGGCTCTGGCCATGTCCCAGCTCTTGGGATCTTTCAGCTGCAGACTCATCAGAACCCACTCCCCTGCCATCAGGGTCTCATGTTCAGAACAGCTGCAGGCTGCTCGGAGAAGAGGAAAAAAATTCAGGGTCTGGTGGTCTGCAGTCCCCAACAGGCTAGAATCAGGAGGCCCCTTCTGGAAGTTATCGAAGCAGCCTGAAATAAATGAGGGGAGGGCAGGAGATTCTTTTATGTAATAGCTGCCTGCAGGTTGCACATGGAATTCCAACTATGAAGCCTTCATGAGACCTCCCTCATGCTGTGCTGGGCTTTCCAGAAATGCTGGTGCATGAGCCACCCATGTACCTATAAGCTATCCTATAATTCATTTGCCAAGCTAGACTTGAAGGGATTTATTTCTTTGGTCTGTCACTGTCCCCTCTCTGTCTGAAAATCTCTCTGGAAAAAAAAATACAGCACAATTGTTGCTCAAACTGGGACTCAATAAACCAAAGATGAATATTGGAGAAACAGTTGCAAGGCCCTTGGGATGGCTAATAAGGTGTGTGACTGAGGCTGATCCATCTAAAGATGCTCCATCTAAAGATGGAGCATCTGTTGAGATGGTCTTGTTAAAGTCATTCTTCTCTATGCGATAAGGCATGGTGTGCCTACTTCTTATGGCTGGAATTTATGTTGTTACAGGTGATACGGCATCCATCTGAAACTAAGCTGTCTGATGGCAAGGTGTCCTTGTTGGGGCTCAGGGAGGATCCTAGGCCAGCTAAATGTTTCTGTGTTGTAGGAGGTAGCACATGTCCAGGATGAATGGGGTCTATCATGGAAGTATCGGGATACCTTCAAATCAACTGAGGACCAGACAATAAATTGCAATCCCCAAAAGTGGCACAATGTGATAGGAGTAGATGTAGATTCTAGTGGAATTTGTGTGTTTCCTGGCTGTGGGTGATAAAACATGCAACAGATATTCTTCGCAGTTTGCCCAGAAAGAACTTGTCCCTGTAATGGAGAAGTTATAAGGGGAGAAGTCATGGGTATAGTACCTTCCATGCTAGCTTCTCATGTGGCTGGGGAAGTAGGTAAAGGAGTGGAGGAAGTGGAACAGCTGGGTTTGCATTTCTAATAGCAGGCACAGTGTAAAAGGAGAGTGAACGTTAGATCTGTACTAAAATTCTTCCTGGGAGGAAGAATTGCATGGTGTGGGGAGAATAGGTAGAATTGGCAGAAGACTTTCCTCAGGTTTGACCCAAGAAGTCACAGAGGATGGGACACAGAAGCATGATTCAGCATGCACATGGGGGATTAATAGTAACCCAGGGCAGGAAAATGATAATCAGGGAACACAATACCTCTGAATTGCCTTAATTAGGAAGACTTTTAAACAAGAAATGGAAAAGCTTCTGTTAACCTACCTTGTGAGGCTATGGGACACAGGGCAGATGGGACCAGTCTGGGTACCATAGAAACAGAGAAAATCAGCAATATAACTACTCTGTCCTTGAAGCGAAGTCTGATAAATCCAAGGTATAACTCATTTTAATTGTCTTTCTGTTGATGTAATAAATGTCATGAACAAAAGCAACTTGGAGAGGAAGAGCTTATGTTGTGGGATAGTAGTTTAAGATGTGTTACAGTCACTGGGTGGTGGTAGCATGTGCCTTTGGTCCCAGAAGAGGGAGGGAAGAGGTGATCTCAGTGAGTTTGAGGCCAGCCTGGTCTACAAAGCGAGTTCTAGGACAGCCAGACTGTTACATAAAGAAACCCTGCCCTGAAAAACCAAAGCCCCAAAACAAAACAAAAATAAAGCCGAAAAAACAAAAGATGCACTACATTAATTTATGCTGTGGAATATTTGTTTGATAAAGCAAAAATATGTTGAATTTTTTATGTAGTTTTTGTTTAACTCTGTAAAGCCATGTTACTGGCCTTTCCTAAAAACACCTGATTGGTCTAATAAAGCGCTGGATGGCCAATAGCTAGGCAAGAGAGAGAAATCTGTGGGACTGCCAGGCAGAGAGAATAAATAGGAGGGGAAATCTAGACTTGAGAGCAAAGAGTGAAGAGAGAGAAAAGGAAAAGGAGAGGAAGATGGGGCCAGCCACTTATCCGCACAAGTAGCCATGACGTAAGGAGAAAACTTATATAGAATAAGGAAAGGGAAAAGCCCAGAGGCAAACCATAGTTAAAAAGAAATGGCAGAACTAGTTTCTAGAAACAAGACAATCCAAGGCCAGGCATTCATGATTAAGATTAAGTCTCTGTATTTATATGGGAACTGGGTCGTGTGCCCCCATGAGGGTAAAAACAAAGAAAAACAATTATAAGCCATCGCTACTGTCACCACCCATCACCAAGGGAGGCAAGAGGAATAACTCAAAGAGGAACTCAGGAAAGACCATGAAAGAACACTGTTTATGGGATCACTTGTTACATCATGCTCAGCTAGTTTTCATATACAAAAATAAATATCCGTATTCCTAGGGATGGTGTTACCCATAGTGGACTGGGCCCTCCATTATCAATCATCAATCAAAAATGACAAATGTGGCTATAGGCCAAAATGATTAACGCAATCTTAAGAATTTTTAAATTTATTATTTGTTGGTATAAGGGCTTGTTTTGGTTTTTCCTTCATCTAGGTCATGCAATGCTTGTGGAGGCCAGAAGAGGGCATTGGATTCCATGGGACTAGAGATACAGTTTTCATGTAGGTGCTGGATATGGAACCTTGGTCCTCTGGAAGAGCAGTCAGGTGTCCTTAAGTGTTAAACAATCTCTCCAGGCCTTGATTCAAATTTTGCGTTGAGGTTTCCTCTTCCCAAGTGTCCAGCAGGCTATAAAAATCTAACCAGGATGAAAGAAAAATCAGTCTCCTATAAACTAAGCAATATGAGCAATTGGGAACTCTTGGTTAAGGCTGGCTTAAACCTCCACACAAGGTATTTGACACAGGATGGGCATTTAGCAGGGTTCTGAATGTCAGAAGGCAGTAGTTAATATACAGCTCACCAAGCCAAATAGAACTGTGTTTGTAGGAGAGTTTAAAAAGCAGTCGTTTTAGCAGGGGTTTAGCTGTTTCTAAGGAGCTTTAGTGGCTTTGCTAATCTCATGGTGGTGTATGATATCTACAGTGTAAGAGACTGATTTAGACCAGCACGTATGTTGGGTTTATACAGTACTAAAGCACCCCAAAGAGGTGAGAAAACAAAATAAAACAAACAAACAACAACACAAAGCCCCACAAAATAGAGATCATCTGAGTCACTCAAAAGCAAATGTAAGGTTTCCAGGGAAAACTATCGGGGAAAAAAATTGTGCTTATAGACCTTGGAAAGTCTTCAAAATCTGAATGATAACTCACTGAAGGGGTAGAAAATATGGAGAGTCCCACTGCACACTGCACTGCATGAGGAAGCTATGGTATCTATTCCCCTAATGAGGCAGCCAAGTATGCCTGCAGGAGAAGACCACATAGGGCAATTGGGGATTCCTTGTTGAGTCCAGGGTTTTGCTCCCTTACTGATATGCATAATTTTTGAGCTTTGATGGGAGTAATGATGTGCCTGACAAATCACCCTCTAACATATGTGTTTAGGTTACGGATTACTCATGGAAGGATGGATGAAGCTCACTAAAACTCACAAGAACCTCTAAACTTCTAGAATTTATAAGGACCCCTTTAAGGTTATGTAAGCAACACCCAGGTGCCTGCAGCTATTCTTCAGTGGCTTAGGTACCTGCGTGCTGCGCAAGGAAGTTGAGTGATGCAGGGGCCAGGAGTGATCATCCATGCTGGGGCCGTCTTTCCAGTGATGCAGCTGCCCAAGTGATTGATTCTCCTGAAAGTAAATTCCAGTACCCAGGGGTACATCAAGCTGGGTATGTTTGGAATTATTTCTTTGGTCTGTTGATGTCCTATCAGTTGCAAGTAATCATCTTTGTGTCTCCCCTGGAGAGGCAACACAAACAATGCCAACTCAGGAAACTTCACCGTGCTTTGAGAAAAATGAATTCTTATCAAGGTCGTGGTTTTTGGTCCTTCCACACTTCGTGTATCTGAATTGTGTTAGCTTGGCACATTGGAATAAATAAGCCAGACTTTAATTTTCTCACTTATCCTTTCATCACAACAAGGTAACAAAACATTAGCCCATCTTTATCTGTAACACCTCATAGTAGGTTATAGCAAGCAGAGAAATCCTGCTTTCAGACATAATTTGCAGCAGGTTCTTAAAGACATCTTGCATGAGAAGTGCTCCAAGTGCAGGCTTACCCAGTGCTGAGTATTTTTCCTTGTAAACACCATCAAGCTGTCCTACCAACATGGTTCCTGGTTTAACAAAGCCTCACAATACCCCTCAACTCTGACGACCGAGCTTGGCCAGGAATTGGCAATGGCTTGGTTCTTCTGAAACATATCTGGGAGAGTTGGGCTAAAACAGGATAACATTTATAAATTCACATCTCTGACATATTATGGCAAGTCAACATGTTCAGAGGCCACATCTTTCCAGTAGACAGCCCTAAGGTGTACTTCTAAGTTAGTATTTGAACAGCTGGATTCAATTCGTAATATTGAAGTCACACCAAAGACTTAGTGCACTCAAGAAAAGCAACTAAAAGTCACTAAAACTTCCGAAATGCAAAGAAAGCACAAAACATCACCATATCCCCTTTGTAACACACCTCCTTGGTGTGATTCTTGAACAGCAGGCCCTGGTGATAGCTAAGAGGACTGTGCGGGCCTCAAGAGTGCTGCTTTTGAGAGGATTTGCAAGGTCTGGGTGCCAAAGAAGAAAATGTCTCCAAGTGTTTTTCATTCATAATTAAGTATCTGGCAGCCAGCTATGATATTCACAAGATTTACATTGACTCCTTCTGTTCAGGAATAATTGTAGATGCTGCACATCTCTGATTTACATTCTGGTCCTTGGCTTTTTATTTGTGATTGTTGTAGGAAGTTTTTTTTAACATTTACAATGGGTACTTTCTAGAGCAGGTCACAAGACTGACTAACGTTAAGGTACAATATTAATACTTTTTTTCACTTCAGTTAGTAGTGGGCCTAATAGACAGGGTCACTGTGCTCATCAAGGGGACAGTATCAGGAAGCAATTATTGGTAGTGCTATAATCTCAGTGGAGAAATGGTAGTCTTTACTGTGAACAAATAATTATTGCTCACCCATCCTGTTAGCATTCTGAAAAGCAATTCGATTATTTTTCCAACTTTGTTACTAGGAAATATGATCCATTTCAAACTTCAGGGGAAGGTTAAATTAAATGAAATTTAAAATAATTCAACAGTTAGGACTCTAGAAAGAGCTCATTGGTGAAGAGCACTGGCTGTTCTTCCAAAGTACACAGGTTGTAGCCATCTTTAACTCCAGTGCCTGGGAATCCACCACCCCCTTCTCGCATTGTTGGGCACCAGGCATGCAAGTGGTACACAGACCTATATAGAGTCAAAGCACCCACATATCTAACATAAAAAATATATAATGCAATGGCTATATAATTAAAGCAACAAAGAGCACATGGATTTGGTAATTGTTTAAGTACCTTTTGTAATGAACATCTCTGGGGGTGGACTTTACTCAGATAAAATAATCCTAATTGTTTTATAGGCTTATATGATGATTCTCCCTCCTAAATGATTCATTTCCACGTCTTAAAACTGTTATTCTTTCACAAATATCCAGCATCAATTGAGAATGGGATAGTTACCTAACTGTATCTTCCTAAGGTAAGGACTTACGGAGCTGAAATCGAAACAGTGAAGCTTGATGCCACAGTATGACATACAATCAAACCAACTGTAGAATGGCTTAAGAGACTGGCTAAATACTTCATTAATAGGTTAATATAAAAAAATTTAAGAAGGTCCACTGGATTGGGTAATTAAGAGGCACTTTTTAATTTTTTTAAGAGTATAAATCTGCTGAACAATTTGACAATAAAAGTTTCAGATTATCAAAAATTTAGCTAAGAAGATGAAGTAGATGGCATTGTGTATTGCTGAAACACACGTGCACGCCATAAAGAAAATTCCTTTAAGACAGAAGAGCCTGGAGGACCCATCGACACAAAGAAATGTGCAAGGTGATTTGGAAAAGAAACATGAGAAGAAAACCAGTGAGTAATGGACAGGAATGAATACTGCCAAGGACAAAGATTGTGTCTGGTTTTGGTAAGGAGAAAGGCTAAACTATTCCATAATCGGAAAGAAGGTAACTAAATTGAATAAAGAAATGAAGGAGATTGATGGGAATTAAAATGAGGAATTAAAAGTAGATAGAGGTCACACTTGAAGAGTCAATTTTCCTCATTACACATATCCAGTGTGAAATGAAGAAAGATGATAAAGGTTTGCCAAGAATCATTTCCCCAAAACAACCAGTGATGATTCAAATACTTATAGTTCTGATTATTTGGAATCAGAGGTCTACCAGACAAACGGACCATCAGAAGAAATGTATGTAACATCTGGCTGAATGTGTGCAACATCTGGATGCCCAAATCTACCAAGTTCAAAAAACACCAAATGACACAACCTTCATAGAGGTATCTTCTTCCAGAAGAATCAGGTTCCATTACCAGCACTCCATTATGTGGCTCATCACTGCCTATAACTCCAGTTTCAGGGGATCTGTTGCCCTCTGATGGTTTCTGCAGCTACTTACAGACACATAGCAAAAATTCACACAGGCACACAAATACACACATGACTAAAAGCAATGTTATATCCTTAAAAGTAAACTTTTGCATTCCAAGAAAATTATCAAATGCTCAAAAAAGGTTGACAGATATTTTTTTCCTACTTTGAACTTTCATTGACCCTGATTCCCTTTGCCTTTTACCTCTGTTCTTTCATCAGGTGAATTATAAAGACATAATTTTTCTCTAAGTCTGTAAGTGGGTTCTGAATTTCAGGTTTATCAATCCTCTTTTATATGTCTCTGGGAAAAAATAGAATTCAATCTGAAAGCATTGCCCTTGGACGCTTTAGCACAGTTATGACCTTGAAGAAAATATAGTAGCTTTCTCCAAGAAATGGTATCTGTCTGTCACTGATATCTTTTTAGATATTTTATATGAAAAGGAATTGAGGGTCACTTCAAACTTCATGAAGTACATCCTAATAGTCACTTAATATGAGACTAAAAGATGACTGGGCTAGTAATACTCTTAGGTCGAGTGATAATACATTACCAGAGCTGAAAATGGAGAAACTATCGTGCTAGAAATATTGGTCAGCCTTCCAGGCAGAAAGAATAATATGACCATGCTGATGTTTATGAGTGAGACCATTTATAATGAAAAGAACATAAATATTTCATGTGCTTTTTACACTGAACAAAGGTAAAAGAAAATAGAGTCTTCCCCTTTCATATAAACTCATGAATTTGGAAACCACAAAAATGCTGCAGAGGTTAGGCTGTGTCTATGGGAAACACAAAGAAGTAGGATGTAGATTCCTGCAAGCCTTTCTCCATCATCTCCTACCATACCTGAGGCAGGATATTGAAACTTATTGACTCTACTGACAAAGTTGATACTTAACCAACTATGTGTGATTTTTCAAAGCACAACTAAAATTTAAATTATTAGACATTAAAGCGAGATTACTCTATTATGATTTCTAGGAACCATTTATTCTTCTATTTGTCAGCAAATGGATTTCCTTTTGATACAAATACAACAACAATTTTCTCTCTTTCAAAATTATGTTTCATTTTTGGTCATAATTTTATATCATGTCTTACAATGCTAGACTGTTACTAAAGAGAAAACAAGAAAGTAATTTTCTCTTGCTTGTAAAACATAATCATATTTTGTTAATATATGTGGAAGATTGGTATTATTTAAATTATACAGCCCTATTTTATATTTAATAATTTTATTGTTAACGAATTGGATGTTATTTAAAACTCATAGCATTGGGGGAGTGAGGTAAGATTACCATGAGTTCTACGTCAGCCTGAACTATAGCACTAGACCCTATGCCAAAACAGTGACTTAGTATCTAACATTTCAGTTAAAATTTTTAATTTCATAACCAGGACGGAGTTTTAAGTTTTGAATGCCAATATCCACAGATTCTTGTCAAATTTTAGAATTTGTTCCATGTTATGAAAGGCAGGGATGTAAGAGGATTCTGGGATTCCTCTTTAAATCATGACAAATGCTTCTTTGTCTGGTAAGGAGGTCTAAATCAAGATAGCCTGCTGGCAAGCATATGACTTCATGCATTCCTAGTGATGGTGGTGTCTTTTCCAATGAGTGAGTGAGCCATGATGCTCTCCTGGTTCGCTAGCAGGCCTGTGAAGAAACTCAGACACTGGTAAACAGTGTTTGACATATCAGACGGCTTTACACTACACCATTGAGTCCTGCAGTGACACACAGTCCTCTGGCCCAGAACTTCAAGTCAGGCAAAGCATCTGATCAGACATCATTTCTTCATACCATTTTCACTGCGTGGTAGGATGCTTGGAGGTGAAAACTTTTCTGATCTCATCCTCGAATGCCCCAATACTCTAGCCATCAAGAGACAGAAGTCCAACACTAAACTGGTCTCTGTTTAGGCAGTGTCACAAGAATCAGAGTTAGGGAGCTGATATGTCTGTTCTTGTCTTATGGATGTTGTGGTTTTAGTGTTTTGTTGATTGATGCTTCAATTTTTTTATATTTATTCATTTATTTATTTCTTATTCTTTGTTGAACATATCCATTGCTTTGGCTATCAGTCATGGCCACCTTCGAGTCAGCACTACAAAGAGGAATAATAAGTAATGAAAGCCCAAACTATTAGCAAAAACTCTTTTCATAAAAGAGTTTGTTAATTATAATGCAATGTGAAATCCAATAAAAAAAATCTGAAAAAAAAGGATGTTCATTAACTTTCTCTAACATGCATTATAACAAATTGACCTCCAGAGTCTCATGGTCCCTATACTCCTTCCCCGGTCTCAGAGAAATGCATTTTTAGCAGTCAGTTCCCATGCTTCCTCCACTTAAAGAACTACCTACATAGGAAATTTCATGGAGTCCACCTGAAATTAATATAAATATATGAAAAGAATATCTTATAAACATTTATTTTCTGAGTTCTTTCACAGGTTCCTTTGATTGCAAGATGCCTACATCTTGTTTGTGGAAAATGCATGACATCAAGTTTAGATATTTTCCTAGGTATCTATACCAGTTCTACATGACATGATTCCTTTTGGACATCCCCATCAACTCTCAGAAGTGGCTTCTTTAATTTCATCAGTACTCCCCAGATGCACGATGTGAGTATTATTTGCACTCACTCACATATAAGAATTGGCTATTTGACACTCTGTGAGTTGTTATGAAATATTTCGCCAATTCCATTAGTGAGTTAATATTTTCTTGTTTTTAACATTGTTAATGAACTTCTATTGCTCTTTAATAGTTACATACCAGTTCACATGTTAATAGGCACATTCACAGTTTAATAGGCACATACCAGTTCACATGTTACAAATAACTTATGCCAATTTACCATTTTTTCTATAGAAAGAACAGTTCTTAGTGGTCTTGCTAAATATCCAGTGTTTTATTAATGTATTTGACAACTGTGGTGGACAGTTTTAATGCCTCTCCATTCCTAGGATTTGATTATTATCAATGAATATCAAGAAGAGAAAAAGAATGGTACAATACACTCAGGTGTTTTTTTATAATTAAGTGAGTGAAATATTAAAATGAAAATGAAAGGTCAGAATAAAAGAGTATTACTGCTGATAAGGGAAAAGCTGTAAAGATATTAATAGTTTCCATTATTTCATTTAAAGGAGTATGGTTTTATTAATTCTACTATTTTGTGTCAGGGTCTTTTATTTATTTGTTTGTTTGTTTTGTGTGTGTGTGTGTGTGTGTGTAAGAGAGAGAGAGAGAGAGAGAGAGAGAGAGAGAGAGAGAGAGAGAGAGAGAGAGAAGATACTGGGCATTGAACTTGGGGCTTTGTGAATCCTATAAAAGCTCTCTATCCCTGAGTTGTATTCTTATCCCAAATTATTAGACTTTAAAAGGAATAATAATGATAGAAGGCTATATTTAAATTTATAGATAAACATTTAAAAATTCCCATATAATAGTACCATTTGCTAAAGTTATTAATATTTACCATGGAATTCCTTTCATCAATACTAACTCTTCATGAACTATCACTATCTGACCTTAAGATGAGGAAATTTTAGAGAGTGAAATTATACTACTGAAGACCACACAGTTTATAAGGAATAGAAGTACTTAAGACATAGATACTTTTGCATCTAAAATCCATGTTTATTTCATAATTATGCAAACTGCCTGCTTTATGTCAAATAGAAGTAGCATACCAAAAATAGGGTGAAAATACAATATCAAAGGACATTTTAACGTCCAATTCTAAAAACATCTAAATAATTACAAACATGAGTTAGTGGTACTGTCACCCCATGCCATGCTGAAGCTCTCCAGACACAGTACCAATTTGAAAGGGCCAGAGGCCAAAAAGTAATAGTGTGGGCATTATTTTGAAAGTAATCCAGACAAGGCCTGTTTTCCATCATCTCTGTTGATTTCTAAAGTAGACTGCATGATTATAGAACTCATACCTAAGACTTGAGGTATTTATGTGTGCTACAAATACAACAGTTTCTCTGACTAAGGAATGTGAGGCAATGCATATGGTCTACGAAAACCTGACCCCTGAAGACCTAATTTTCCTATAGATGAAATAAAGAGAAGTGATTTATACTATAAATATACTTCTAGGATTTCTGCAGGATGGCCTTCCAGGGCCTATTTGTATAGAACTTGATCTTGCCACACACTGCTTGATTTCAGCAGCTTTCTGGAATTTTGGTGAAGAGCTTTGTGACTCCATGACTCTAAAATTTTATATGCCCGCAAAATTAGTACAATGTGGACAATACTATCAATCTCTGCTTCTACCTTAAGATGTAGACTGTCCTCCTTCTCCAATAGTTATGGTAATCTTAGTACAACTTGGCAAGTAAACCTGAGTATATTCTTCAACAATTGGTTGTTTGGGAGCAGTGAACCCTTCCAGTACATTCTCAATTCAGTCTCCTAAGGATATACTTTTAATGGGCAGGGTCTCAACTTCAGGCATTTTTTTTTTCTTACTGAATCAGTTTAAAAGAAAAGGTTCTCCTTAGTTGTGCTCATCTCACCAGGACCTTATCATCTGTACCTAACTTGTTCACTACCTTAAACTCATGCTCCTTTGCAAGCTGTGCCTCTTCCAAATCTTTCTGTTCTCTCTTATTGCGATGTACATAGTAGGGGACAACAATGCAAAGTCTGAATGTCAGGCTGTAGTGGTTGTTCATTTGTATTTTAATAAATAAAGCTTGCTTGAAGATCACAGAATAAAACAGCCCCACTGGTCAGCCTTCTAGACCAGGTATTGGTAACACACACCTTTAATCCCAATAGTCACACTAGTTGCCACAGAAACTAGACAGTACATGCCTTTAATCCCAGCCCTAGAAAGGAATATAAATGAGAGGAGACAGCTTTCAGTCCCAGTCTCATTCTGAGGTTCCTGGAAACAGGCTCACCATTTCGGAATAAGGTCAAGATAAGAGCCAGTGACTGGCTGCTTTGCTCTTCGGATCTTCAGGTTGGCTTTACTTATTAAAATACAAATGAGGGGCTGGAGAGATGGCTCAGAGGTTAAGAGTACTGGCTGCTCTTCCAGAGGTCCTGAGTTCAATTCCCAGCAACCACATGGTGGCTTACAACCATCCATAATGAGATCTGGTGCCCTCTTCTGGCGTGCAGGCAAGCAGGCAGAACAGTGCATACACAATAAACAAATAAATATTTTTTAAAAATAAAATAAAATTAAATACAAACAAAATGCCACTGCACAGGCTGCCTTAAAATTCTCTCTACCAAACAAAGTGGTAATGTGGGATTTCCCTCAATATGCAGTTTATATGCTTTATTGCCATTGATTAATAAAGAAGCTGCTTTCGGCCAGTGGCTTGGCAGAGTAAAGACAGGCAGAAAATCAAACAGAGATGTACAGAAAGAGTAGGCAGAATCAGAGAGACACCATGTAGCCGCCAAAGGAGACAGATGCTCGCCCGGAAATTTGCAGGTAAACCACGAGCCTCATGGTAAAATATAGAATAATAGAAATGGGTTAATTTAAGACATAAGTGCTAGCTAGCAATATGCTTAAATGATTGGCCAAACAGTGCTTTAATTAATACAGGTTTTGTTAATTTTTTGGATCTGGGCAGCCAGGAACGAACGAGCAGCCTCAGTTTACAAAGTAGTCCGCTGCTTTGGAATTCAACCTCACAAAAGATTTCAAGGCAATAGCTGTATTCTTTTCCAGAATGTAACATGAATGGTCTATAGATGAGGTTCTAACAGTAGCTTTGCTCCCTTCTGAAACCTCATCAGCCTGCTCTCCACCATCTACATATTATTGACATTGTAGTCTTCGGAGTTCCCACCAGAGTGGCCTATTGATATTAATTTATAGAACACAGGGGTCTTCTAGAGTAAAGCTTCAATTTCTCAACTTTCCTGCTATGAGCAAGTTCAGAAGGGCTGAGAACCTACTGGCTAGATTTCTCACAATCTCACAATAGTAGACACACCTACTAAAACCAATATCTATATTGGTTATTTTTCTCATCACTTTGACCAAATACCTGGTCAAAGCAACTGAAGGGACAAATGATTTATTTGGGCTCATATTTTAGGCATGATGGGATTGTGAGGTCAAAGTTTATTTTCAGAGAGGTTGTAATGGCAAGTGGAACTTTATGGTCTTCGAGCTCCTTCTTTTTATCCAGCTCAAGGTGTTAATGCAGGAGATTATTCTACCCACATTCTGGGAGAGTCTTCCTCCCCTTAGACAAAACTCTGACACTCAGATATGGATCTTCTAATGGTGTCTTCCAGTCAATTAAGTGATAAAAATTAACTATCATAGTCACATATAGACTTATATAGAGATATTAAAAATAAAGAACAAATACCTTGGAATATAAAAGTCAAGCATATTCATAATCTAGACTATTGTGGTATATTATTTGTGTTTTAATGAATAAAGCTTGCCTGAAGATCAGTGCACAGCAGTCACACTGGTCAGACATACAGGCCAGGCAGTGATTGCACACACCTTTAATCTCAGCAGCCACAATAGTAAACCACAGAAGTCAGGTGGTGGTGGTACACAGCTTTAATCACAGCACTAGAGAGAAATAAGACGGGAGGAGACAGCTCTCAGTGTCAGTCTCAATCTGAGGCTTTGTGGAGGCAGAATCAACCATTTTCAGCCTGAAGCAGAGGGAAGACTGCTTTGCTTTTCTGAATATCTTCAAGTTGAATTATAATATCTGTCTCTGGATATTTTTTTATTTGTGCTACACTAATCTATCCAAATATTTTACTTTTTTATGGCTCAGAAAAATGCAAGTATTTTTAAATAAGCATATGTAAGCCATAGTGTATATTCAGTAACTTGAAATTTCAGTTTTGGCTCATTCTGCCACAAAATCCAAAATTTAGTGTTTCCGGTTGTGTAAAGGAAATATATTTCATAACTATCATCTTAAGTATATAGCTTAAACTGTATTTTCTTTTCAGAATCTCATTGCTTGATCAGAAACATAACAGAATAACTTTGAGGAAGAAGAGAAATTTCTAATTCATCAGAAGGAAGAATATGATGATTCTTACTATATTTTTAAGAACTGCAATACTACCAGTTATATACATTAGCATATTACATACCCAACGGTGGCTTACAAAGTACGTAGTGAGTAAATCAAGCACATTTGTCTTCACCAAAAATGAGAGCAAGTAATAATATTGTAATAGTCATCATAATAGCAATAACCTAGATAAACAATGTTAAGTTAAAAGCACTTTGTACACATTTAAAGATGTTGTTCATCTTAGGCGATTGCAACTCTTTCATGGTTTTTCCCTCTAAGCATTTCAGAAATAAAGTGTTTGGTCTGTATTTCATGCACAATCTTCTCCAGTAAGAGCTGACTGCTGCTCTTGGGAGGGATGGCCTCCTGCTGACACAGTGTTAGCTCAATGTCATTTTCTCAGAGAAGTCACCTGCAATGCCATCTGAAACAGCCTGCTAGTCCTCGTAACAAGCCATCACACCACATTCTCCTCATGCATGGAGCCCTCATCACTTGGTAGAATTATTTTTTGATTTATTAAATGAGTCTATTTGCCTCATTTTTAGTCTCCATCATACTGAATGGGAGAGTTACATGAGAAATAACCTTGTATCCCTAAAGAAACTAAGTTCCCAGACTCAGGATCTTTTAGTGCCCAGTGGAGATGTTCATAAACACATACTGAGTGAACACAGCAAGAAAGAAAGGGATTTTCCTTGGCATTTTCACTGTCTAGTTGCTGTTTTATATTTTATTCCATAATCACATATTCCTGAAATATAATTATGGCTTAATATACTGGTCACCATTAATGGAGAGTCAAGAACCCTCAGTCAGTGTTTTAGCTAGAGCAGAACCTAGTAACCAAAGTAAGTATTGTGCTCACAAATGTTTCACGTTTTACCTTTATTGTTATATTTTTCCTAAATTGCTGGTGATTGTTAAAATTTTATTTTATTGATGAGAGGTTTGAAATTATAACTATTTTCATGTGAACTGTCTTGATACAGCAAAATCACAGATTTGAAATTCTAATTAATTTTACAGTAAACTGCATAAATATGTCAGTCTCAATATTTTTATAAGTACTTCCTTGTAAATGCATCCTGAGTACCTTGGTTAGCAATATTTGTCATATCATGCCTCATCAGCTAGGCTGGGTTAATATATGAATTCTGAATGCTAATTAAAATTTAGATGTTCAAAATTATGGAGCTTACATTGCTACAATGCATTATTTTTCCATGTCATAAAATAGTATTTATTCCCCATTCTCTTGCTCACCATAGTCAGGCCAGACTAAGCTACTTAAAGAGTGGGACCCATTTTCTTAGAATTAACTTGCCAGCATGGTCATGGTCTGATGTTGACTCATTTCTTCATTCATTGCAAAGGGTAAAGAAGGAGAGCAAGGGGGAGGGAAGAAGAGTGAGAAAGAGAGAGATTATTCTTACAAGGCTACTTGATTATGGTTCTACCCTTATGGGCTCATTTAACTACTTACCCTTGCCCCGAAATTAAGTCATTATCCCTAAAGTCTAAAGTGTAAGACCTCATCCAACATATAATAAAGCAGATATTTGGTATAAGGCAGGATTCATCTGGAAGCTGAACTTTCTTCTTGCTGTGAACAGTAAAATTATGTGCCTCCCTTATGCAAATGACAGAACAGAAAATGGATTTGTATTTCTATTGTAAACGAAGAAATTAGAGGGGTCAAAAAAAATCCCAAGGCACTCTAAAACCTACCAAAGCAGATTTCATCCAGAATGTTTATACCTCCTAGGGTCTAGTCAAGCTGACATATAAAGTTAACCATTATACACATTAAGTTTGCACACCCCACAGTGATGGTTGGTATGTTAGCATCTATAGGTGTGGCACAGTGGTAGATAAAGATGGACAACCTTTGTAAGGCACTTGTGGACTTGATATCCTCAGGAGAATAGGATGCATATACTTTGTGTATACATATAAATTTGCATAGAGAAGAAGATGCCAAACAAGACCTGTGAAGGATCAGATGATGGCAAAAGGACAGCGAGAAGAGTTGTACTCTGGAGGACAAAGTATATGCATATTTCCAGAAGACGGGTTCAAATAGAAGAAGACTGCTAGATTCCAAGAAAGGAGTTTGCAGAGAAAGAATTTCTTTATCACAATAGTGAAATGTTTTGATGGTGTGATGGGATGGAGAAAATCTTATGGCGTGGATGGAAGATGGAAAGGAGATGTGAAAGAAGCAAAATATCACTCCTCCACCATCATTCTCATGTTTGTCTTGAAACAGAGTATGGTAGTTGGAAAAAGAGGTGGAAGTACAAATATAATGTAACTGAAATGTGTACATGTAGAATGGCTTTTCCTCTGACCTCTGAAATTATATACTGTGGTTACAATTTAGAAATGAAAATAAATATTACCAATAAGATATGTACCTTTGAAGTCATTTATTTAAATGGTATTAATAAAGAATAGATAGCTACAGAGAGATTAAAAATAGAAGAGAAACACTGCACTAATTTATAAAGTTGGAAATAGAACACAGGACTTTGGGTTAGAGGGCATTAGAATGTCACCTGTATAGCTAAAACCTAGAACTTGGATCCCATCCCTAAAAGGAAGCCAACTTATGGTTTGGGTTCTCAATTTTTTAGTGTTTCACCAATTTATAGAGATGAAGGACTTTTTGTCAAATGCTAATGTGTTCAATGTGTCCAACATTATGCGAATTTTATTAACCTATTTTTATCCTTAATGCCTATTTTGGAAATGTTATGTTTCTCTAAATATCTAAAATACCTGTATATACAATGCTACATATCATATGTGCTTAAATTTATATTTCACAGTGGCTCCCAAAGGGTGAAATCAGAGCAGACAGTCATCTTTATTAAATTAATTCAGTAAGTAAGAGTGGTTAAGAATGACTATAGTATAAAATTTTATTTTTTTAACTCATGCTAACTACTCAAGAGTGTTTTCAATTTCAATAATAATTATTCCTACATAGGCAACAGTGAACAGGATTCTGGGGTTTGGGTATTGTGAAACTCCTTCTACTGAAACTGGTGCTAATTAGGTCTGGACTGTTTTGGGGAGAGGCTGCTTGTTTGTTTCCCGGCTGTGCAGACTCCAGAAATAATCACACAGAAATCTGTATTAATTGCAATACTTTTTGGCCAATGGCTTAAGTGTATTTCTGGCTAACTCTTATATCTTAAATTAGCCCATTTCTATTAATCTGTGTATCGCCACATAGTTGTGGTCTACCGGTAAGGTTCTGTCCAGCATCTGTCTCCTGCATTGGCTCTATGGCTTCCCAGTGACTCCACCTACTCTCTCTATATACCTTTTCCATCCTGGTTATATTCTGTTAAGCCATTGGTCAAAAGCGGCTTCTTTATTAACCAGTGGCAATGAAACATATTCATAGCATACAGAGGGGACTTCCACATCATATTAAATTAATGTTTGGGAGATATAAGGGCTTAAAGCACTCACATACGTCTAAAAGGAAACAATCCATTTATTATAGAATACAGGAAGGTCAATAAATAATGGTCCAGTAAAGAAGCAATATCAAACAGATTCTTATGAGAAACAGTTCATTTTATAAAGAACTTTTTGTATGGGACACAAACTGTTCAGTGACATATACTATCTCTAGAGCATTGAATGTTCTTCTAGAAAATAAATGAAGTTACTGAGGGAATATAGCACTCTCTTAAGAATAAAGCTACATAATTATTAACAATACTTAGCTCATACTCAATTTGGTGGAACTTAAGAACAGCTGATGTTTGGATGCACAAAGTATTATATATTTTTGTTTAAAACCAGACAGTAGAAGTACAGAGAACTATTTTTTCATTTAGATATTGATATTTTTGTAATATTTGCCTATCATTTAAATTCTGACTCCAATATCTCCTTAAATGTTCATTAATACCAAGTTGAGGTATTAATTGCAATGAAAATTGCTACAAATTGATGTATCTCACCACTCTAGAAATGCGCTGCAATGCCAGGACTCTGATATTTTGTACTAGTCAGAAAAATAAATGAATAATAGTGTTAATTTGTAGTTTAAACGTCGTTAGCACTGGGGGCTAGAGAGACGGCTCGCAGTTAAGAGAACTAACTGCTCTTCCTGAGCACCTGGGTTCAATTCCCAGCATCCACGTGACAGATTACAACTGTCCGCAACTCCAGTTCTGAGGCCTCTGACACCCTCATACAGCCATGCATGCAAATGTAATATCAATGCATACAAAATAAAATAAATCATTTAAAAATGCTTTTAAAAATCGTTAACGTCCACTTTGGAAGAGTTTGCTATAGATTCTTGCAGTGTTCATTCCCTAACAATGAAATAGACCAGAAGGAGAAATTTTCACTTAATTACCTCATTTCATAATATTTACTTTTAATTCTTCCACATTTCCCCATTTAACAAGTGAAACTCGATAAAGCGTTTTGGCTGTAAAGTGATTTTATGCATGTTTGTAGCCACACACACACACACACACACACACACACACACACACAAGCGTGCACATGCACATGCATGCATTTTTTTTATATACCTTTAATGACCAGTTAAGGGTTGTTCAGTATCTCAGAAGGTGAACGTGAATAAACACTTCAGAAAATTTAATTTGGTGAGATGTGGGCAGTGAATTCCCTTAAGTCAGGTTATACTCACACTAGGTCCTTACCTTTGTCACCTCTGCAAGGCAATCCAGCCCATTTCCAATTTGAATCTTGACTAGACCATTCAACTCAGTTAAATGGAATCTTATGACGACATTCTCGGGGAGCATTGACTTTTCACAATGGAGAAACAGTTTAAAGAGGCAGGACCCACTAAAGATACTTGCAGCACCTCTGGTTAATACGTACCCTTTTGTGGTTGGCCAAGCGTCATAGCTTGACTGCGAGTTATCAACAGAGCCCAATGCGTTTAAGTTCCCGATGGGTGGTGCTGTTTTAGGACTTTGTAGAATCTTTAAGTGGTGAGACCAGGCTGGAAGATCACCAAGGACAGGCTCATGGGTAGAGCCAGACAGTTCTTGTTGAATTCATTCTTGCTTGTTTCTTTATCTGCAGAATTATAACAAGGTGAGATGCAATCTCCTGCCGCCACAGCTTAAGCTCCAACCATCCTGCCTCCCTGGCCAGGAAACTGCGAGTTAACCCCCCCCTTTCCCATAAGCCACCTCTGGTCACATGACACATGGCTGCTGTGATGAGGAAAATGCAAAATGCTGATGCCAAAAGTGGGGTTGTGATACATTTTACCAAATGGGTCTTAAGCATTTAGAGCAGGTTTGTGGGGAGAATATGGAAGAGTTCGGGGCTGCGGGCTAGAAAAGCCTTAGCATGTTATAAAGTAGCATGTCACAGGCTACTCTGACACGAGTCCATGAGAGCAGGCTTTAGAAAGAAATGTGGATAGCAAAGGCTTGGCTAATAAAGTTTCAAAGGGGAATAGGACTCTGTCTGGAATTGGGCCATTCATATCATGTTCTGGCAAAGAATCCGATTCTGCCCCGTCCCCATCTTTAAATTTTGAGTGAGGCTAAATCAAAAGGACTGATTTGTTGATGGAAGCCATTCAAGACAGCATAGCATTTAAGCAGCAGCAGGATTCCGGCTCCCTGCTTTAGATTTACAATGGAAAGGAGTGTAGAAGGAGATGAAAAATGTAGTCTGGCAAGGAAAGGAACATGGGTGAGGAGAAATAAGGCTAGAGTATTTGCTGGTGAAGCGGCTGTAAATGTTAAAGAGATCAGTGCCTTATCACTGGAAGGCTGTGAGAGATGCCTGAGGGCAAGCCCTCGGCTAGGGACAGCTTCAGGGCATCTCAGTGAAAGCTCATTTGAAAATTTCAAATGAGAGTCTCACCAGGCATCCTGCCTTCCCAGGTTCAGACAGGCAGGTACTCAGAGGCTGCTGTATCTGTGGTCCAACCTAGCTACCCTGCATCTCAAGCTGGCCACTTATTTTAAAGGCTGTTAATCACATAGTGTTGCTTTTCTGGTTAGGCGAGAAGTAAGGCATGATGAGAGGCTTGTGGCAAGTAATTCAGATGTGTTACACAATGCAATGGTGTTGGTGTCCCTTCGTTAGTTCCTGAGTGACCTGTTTGTCAAGCTGGGAAAGTAAAGCCCAAGTTTCAATAGAATTCCAGGATATTAGTAATGCCAGAAATGTGGGACACTTGATGAAGGCACTGAGTTGAAGTGGCCATGCATAGGAGAGGTAACAGCTGGATGGTTAGAATAGCTAAGTCTACTGGGGCTTTGGTGATGACATCATGAGCCCTAGAATCCTACTTAGAGCAGCAGGGTTTGGTGCTTGTCCTGATGGTTTCCGATCTTATTTTGTTCAAATCTTCCCTTATTGGATCCAATTCTTCTCTTTGGGATGAGGATTTCTACACTGTGACTCACAATATGAAAGTATATAATTTGTATTTATTTATTTATTTCACAGTAGCTCACAGTACAGAGATTGTCTTTCATTGTAAGCTTTTGACTTTTGACCTTTGTAAGAGTGTTGGGACTGGAAGACCACAGAGACTTTTGAAGTTGCACCAAAAGCATTGCTGCATAGGAGACAGCCGAGGCCTGTGGAGGGCACAAGCTGTGAATGGTTCTCATAGGCAACAGATGTTTGACTGCTTGTTCCCCAGCTGTTGATATTGTTTGAAGATGTTTGGGGATGTTAAGGGTGTGAATGGAACAAATCACTGGTGGTAAGCTCATGCATTAGAACTTTCCCTTGTCTCAATTTGCATACTACTGCTTCTTGGACTATGGAAATAGAAGAAATTGTGCCACAATCCCCTGCTTCTATCTTCAAAGCCTAAGCTACAATCCCTTCTACACTATGAAATTATGAGTTAAAATAAAACTTTTCCTCCTTAATTTTTTTTGGGGGGGGAGATCAGGTATTTGGTGATAAAGATAATGATACTTGACTCAGATATAAGGGTGTTTATTTTTCAAAGTAAAAGATAGGGATTGGGATTCCTCATTGTGAACAACTGAATCTCACTAGGGTTGCATCCTGAGTGCCCAGTAGAACACAAAATTGATTTGCTAAATAAATAACCATCAACACCCTTGTAATAGATATAGTGTGGAGATGTTCTTAAGGGGTTTTTAGAATAACATTATTCAGTAAGACACAATGTTCCAGAGTAATCACTCTGTTAATTGCAATTTTATTTAAAGATTTGTGGGAGACGATAGAAGACCCACTAGGTAGTTATCATCGCTGAACCAAGCGAGAGCAAAGTGAGGCAATTAAGAGTGAGACAGTGTTGGAGTGACTGGTTTCCAATCCCATTTCTGGTTTTTATTAGCTAGGTGACCTTGAACATAAATTACAGATTCTTGGATCCCAAGTTTTTCATCTTTACATTAGGCATAACAATCAGTCCCTCGCAGGGTTGTCATAAAGACACATCAGATAACACATGAACACTGATTATGCAGGCAGGAGAGTGCTCTGCAGTTAGCATTTTAAAATGATACCTATTCTTGGCTAATGAATACAATCTCAAGAAATATTTTAAAAGGTGCTTTGAGTTTGGGATAATAATAGGCTCAATAGCTTTGAAAGAACAGAGTCTTTGCTTCTAAGATTTGTTTAGAGTTAAAAAAAATCTATAACATGTCCCTAATGACTAACTTTTAAATTTTCATTAAAAGTGTTCAAGAAGCCAAACTGTCCTTCAACACTTTTGTTTGTTAAATTATATAATTCAACTAAAACATGGATTCCACTTCTGGGATGGTGTATTCTTTGGTGCATGTAAAATTAGAGAAAACTTAGTATATTAAGTCAGAAATGCATTATAAGTTCATCATTCAATTTATCATGATCAGTTTAAACAATAAATATCAATTTATTATTCCATAGTTTTTCACACCAGAAGTCTGGGTAGGGTCCTTATTTAGGGTCTTACTCCATTTCTGCCACTGCAGTGGAATAACTGAGACTGGGCAATTTACAAAGAATAGAAATTCATTTCTTATGGTTCTAAGCTACAAAGTCTCATATCAGGGCCCCACATCTGACTGTATCATCCCATAAAAGAAAGAAGAAAGGTAAGAAAACAGCAGTGTTAGATGGAAAGGGAACATGAACTCATCCTTCGATTACAGCCTATTTCCAAGATGCTAACCCTGACTATTAGAATGAGAGTAATTCATTCATGAGAGCAGAGTCTGTAAGACCTAAGCACCCCATACAGGTTACACCTCCCAGTACTGTCACCTGGAGGCTAATTTCAACAAGTGAACTTGGCAGGACATTGAAGCAACCATCGTTTCCCCAAGGCCAGAAACAGGTTAGCAAGAGGACTGGGTTCTTAACTGAAGAAGTACTTTGAAGTTCTTTCATATAGCCAGCAGAACAGTTTATTGCAGTTTTAGGATAGGGATTTCTTTCTACACAGACTTTCAGCCAGGCGTGGCTATCAGCAACCAGTGGCCACGTTTTGGTCCTTTATGCATGTCTCAGAAAGCCAGCAATGATTCACTGGCATCCTTTCTTTTCTTTTTAGAACAATCTTATTATACATACCAATCCAAGTTCCCCCTCCCTCCTTTCCTGCTACTACCTCCATCTTCTCCCCACCCCATGCCCATTTAGTACTTAGAAATGGTGAGGCCTCCCATAGGAAGTCAACAAAGTCTATCTCATCACTTGAGGCAGGACCAATACCCTTGCCCCTGTATCTAGGCTGATCAAGGTATCCCTCCATAGGGAGTAGGCTACAGAAAGCCAGTTCATGTACCAGGGATAAATACTGGTTCCACTGCTAGTGGTCGCAGAAACTGCCCAAGCCTCACAACTGTCACCCACATTCAGAGGGCCTAGTTTATAGTCTTATGCTGGTTCCCCAACTATCAGTCAAGAGTTAGTGACCCACTAGCTTGGGTCAGGCATTTCTGTGAGGTTTTCCTCATCATGGTTTTGGCCCCTTAGCTTATAATGCAGTTCCTCCCTCTCTATGGCTGGACTCCAGGAGTTTGGCCCAGTGCTTAGCGGTGGATCTCTGCATCTGCTTTCATCAGTTATTGAATGAAGGTTCTTTGATGACGATTAAGTTAGTCATCAATCTGATTGCAGCGAAAGGGCATTTTAGGTAGCCTCTCCACTATTGCTTAGATTTTTAGCAGGGTCATCCTTGTGGATTCTTGGGAATTTCTCTAGTGCCTGGATTCTCACTAAGCCCATAATGACTCTCTCTTTCAATGTATCTCTTTCCTTGTTCTCTCTCTCTGTTCTTCACTCAACTAGACTTTCCTGATTCCTCATGTTCTCCTCCCTTGCTCTACTCCCATCCCAACTCACCTACCACCCTTCCCCATCCCCCCATGCTGCCACTTTACTAAAGAGATCTTGTCTACTTCCCCTTCCCTGGGGGATTCATTTGTGTCTCTCTTAGAGTTCCCCTTCTTTCCTGTCTTCTCTGGAGTTGTGGACTGTAGGTTGGTTATCCATTGCTTTATGTCTAATATCCACTTATGAATTAGTACATATTATATTTTTGTTTCAGGTCTGGGTTACCTCACTCAGGATGTTTCTTTTTCTAGTTCCATCAATTTGCCTGCAAATTTCAAGATGTCATTTTTTATTTTTATTATTTTTTTATTGGTTAATAGTACTCCATTGTGTAAATGTACCACATTTTCTTTATCTAATCTTCAGTTGAGGGGCATCTAGGTTGTTTTCAGGATCTGGCTATTACAAATAATGCTGTTATAAACATATATATATATATACATATATATATATACACACACACACACACACACACACATCCTATCCTGCAGTCTTTTGGAAAAAAAAATTCTTAGAGGGCTCATGTTATCAGTTATCCCACTTAAATAGCATTGCTTTTGATCATTTCCAGGTCAACCGAGCAGTATCCTCAACTGCCTTTGCAGCATCTTTTTTATATCATGTAAAATTTAATCATGATTGCAGGTGAAGTTGAAACATCAAGGGTAACAGTCATTTAAAAACTCTACCCTAAATACATAAGTAGGGACAGCCCTGGAAGCTGAGCTGTCAAAGAGACCAAGAGCTTCATTTGCGTGCAGCTACACAAGTGACAATGAGACATCAACCCTATGCAGAACAGGCAGAGAGCTTGCTTGACATTGGCCTATGTAGCTTTTTGAAGGAGACTTTCAAGACATCAGACTTCTGATAGCAAACATATTTCACAGCCAAGTACATCATTTACAAGAAGGAAATCCAAATCCGTATGCTAGCAGGTGGTTCGTGATGGATGTTTCACATGCCCCCTTGAAAGTCATGATTTCAGCAGGCTTCAATACCATGGGAAAAGAATATGTTTTAAAATATGGAGAGATGTACTGACAGAAACAGAAAATTGAGAAACTGGCTTTATTTGGGTAAAATAAACCTTAAGATATTATAAAAATATTGCAGATTTGGGGTGTGATTTTTATAGCCGCATAAGAGGATACTAACCTTAAGCTGTCACAGAGAATTCCTTAGACATAACCCTAGTCAGGATATGACTAAGGTGTGTGTGCCAATAAAAACCTCAGGCATGTATGTCCAAAGCCATGCCCAGGAAAATCCCTTCCCTCATTTACCATCCACCCATCCCTGCTTAGAGGAAAATGAAGAGGGAGAAGGTTGAGAAATTTAAATAAATGGATCCTGCTAATGAAGTGTAACTTCTATTAAGAACATAAATAGATAATAAGTCAAATGATAAGTATTCAATTCATTTAGTTATTGCAAATTCAATTCATTTAATAATTACAGCCAATTAGGCAACTCCCAAGTAAATAAAAGGGACATTGCTTGTTTTGCAGATGCCTCCCCAAGTCTCTGAGCCTCCCTGATCACTCCTCTCCTCTCATGGGTCCCTCTCTCCTGATTTTGAGCATGCTACTTTAGTTTTTCATCATTTCCAATGCTGTGTAAATAGATTGACAGAATTAATTTGTGCTTGCCATTTTTACCCAAAAACCTATTGTCAAGAAGTAGTTTATTCTCACTATTGCTTAGAATTCTATTGTATAAACTCACTATGCTTCCTTTTTTCATTCTACTAAGAAACATTTGGGAAGTTTCCAGAATGTGACTATTTAAAAGTATGCTACTACAAATTTCTTCACCAACCCACACATATGACTGCACCCTCATACACATCCTTCTCTGTTTTCAACGTTTAGGGGATAAATTGCTGAATCATAGCAAATGCATGTGTAGGTTGTGTCAAACTTTCTTCCAAAGTGGCTATACCAATACAAATGCCTGCCTGAAACTTCATGCTGTTGGTCTTCCTAATTTCAGCAAATCTTCTCTTTGTAATGGTAGCTCATTGCAGTTTTCTCTTTTGTATCTCTGCTGACAGTAAGATTACATAGCTTTAATATTTATTGGATATTTTGTTATTTTTATCTGGAAGTAATTATTTACTTTTTTTCTATTTTCTTCCTTAAAATATTTCTTCACAGATTCCATATCCGATAGATAGCATGATGGTTGTCCTCTTCTGTTCTGTGGTTTGCTTATTCATGTTCTTTATGGTGTTTTCTGTAATCGTGGAGTTTAACTTCACATTTTCCTTTTTTCGGGACTAACTATAACACATGTCTTAAGGAGTTCTATTCTACTTAGGCACCAGCAAGCCACAAGATAATATTGTATCTATTCTAACAAAATTTTAAAAAGCTAAATAATTCTAAGGGGAAATATCTTGAGCACTGCTAAGGTCCAAGTTGTATGAAGACTGAGAAACAATTGGCAAAGTGGCAAAGGCCTTGAAGGAAAACTATTCAGATAGACTCAATCAAAAAGAATTCACATCAAGGCTGAACATAATCTGAAGGGTCATGCACAGGGTACAGCTCACTTGAGAGCATGAGAGACTATGGACAGAGAGAAGTTTGCCCTTGCTTTTGTATTCTTTGCTTTTATACTCCCACTAGAGACTCACAGAGAAAAAAATTGGCAGAAGGACACTAGACTCAAGTATAGATGATATGTTTGAGTACCAAGTTTCCTCAAAGAATCTAATTAATAGATCATCCTGATGAAGTCTGATTGGGAGGTGATAGAATATTTAAGATATGGCCCTAATTGGAGACGTTAGATGACTGTGATATCTCGTAAGGACTGTTTCACCTAAGTCTCTCTCTCTCCATATTTCTGTTCTCCAGCACTCACAAGGTCAGCCACTTTCCTACATCAGATCATTTCAGTTCATTTAGGATAAAGTAATGGGTCCAGCAATCTTGACCCCCTCCAAAACCATGAGTTAATATAAAAAGTCCCATGGTGATAGAAATATGCTTCATCCTCATTATTTGGTGTCAATATCCTGGCTATGATAGTACAAACTGCTGTCATTGGAGACAAGTGAGCAAAGACTACACAATAATTTTTTAAGGGGCTTAAGTGAATCCACACGCCTCACTATATCATCTCCTTCTAGTATAATTGAAATGTGCCTATTTCAGAATTAAAAAAATTGAAGCAAGGAAAAGTATGCAAGGAGAGAGCAAATCATGGCTTAGCAATAACATTTTAAAAGCTACTAATAAATGATATTTGATACATTTATAAGCTGAAATGGTACCATGTTACTAAATAAAGACTACATCTGTTTAATTTTAAACTTCACTCAGTGATGAGAATATGGAAGACAGTGGTTTCTATTTTGAGTTGACAACTTTATGTGACAGGGGTACTTTATTTTAGGAGGTATTTTAAAGAATATCAAAATCTACTTACATGATGAACATGACTGTGGAAATCACCTTACACATGAAATAACGAGAAAAATCAATAGTGTCTGCTTACATGAGGTGAGTCGGGAATCTTTGATCAGCTGGGAAATTGCCACATCGAAGAATTCGGATTTCTCTGAAAGAACATAAGGAGTTAAATTGAACCAATAAGTGGTAGGCTGGTATGGAAGGTTCTTCTGTCCATGTGTTGCTTTTTTTGGTTAATGAATAAAGAACTGCTTTGAGCCTATGGCAAGGAAGAACAGAACTAGGCGGGGAAAGGTAGGCTGTATGCTGGAATGAAGTAAAGGCAGAGTTGGAGAGACACCATGGAGCTGCTGCCGGAGATTGACGTGCTGAAACTTTGCTGGTAGGCCACAACCTTGTGGTGATATACAGATTAATAGAAATGGGTTAAATTAAGATGTAAGAGTTAGCCAATAAGAAGCTAGAGCTAAAGGGGCAAGCAGTGATTTAATTAATACAGTTTCTGTGTGATCATTTCAGGTCTAAGCTAGTAGGGTGGCCGGGAACCAACAAGCAGATTCCTCCAACAGTAGGCATAAGAAGAGAAATTTTAGTCTGACATAAGAAAGTGTGGCTCTTATCTAAGGAGGGTGCAAGTATAAACCTTATCAGAGAAGTCACTATGTGACAATGAATGGCAGACAATTGTTGTGATGCTACCAAGCAGAGTTTGAGAGTGAAGTCACCCTTTAACTCCTCAGAGACTTAGACTTTGCCAAGAGCAGAGTCACCATCACAGTTTTTCTTCATTTTGAGGCTGGTCATCTTGAGAAAGTATTCAGTAGTTCAATATGGAGTCATGTCACTCTAAAGTGATAGGGAAACCAATCTCGTTGCAGCTTGAGTAGAGGTGTTTTACAAGGGAGTATCCCCAGGAAGAGTCTATCTGCAGCAAGCATCTGATCCTATTATTGTGACAGGGAATGACAAAACATGGAATTGGTCTCTTTCATAAGAAGAGGTGAATATAGTCTGTCCATGTATTATATATGCACCATAGTGAAGTATAAATTATAGGTTAGGGAGCATTCTAGACTTTAACTCAAATTCTTACTTGAAAATGCTTGTAACTTATTATTATTAGGTATATATGCATATGATGTGGAGGGAGAGAGCATAGGTCCATACATATAGCACAGAGCTGCTGTAAGAGACCAGCCTTCAGCAGCTCGGGAATTGAAGTGGAGCCATGGAGTCCACAGACGAACCACTCAAATGACTTTTCTATCTGGGGGAGTAAAACTTAATTCTCTGGGACTGGCAGAAAAGGAAAGACACACACACACACACACACACACACAAACACACACACACACACACACACACATCTAATGTGCCAGGATCTCCCCTAGGGTACTGATAAATGCACAAAACTAACGTCTATCATAAGCCCTTACTACATTTGCTAGAAATCCTTAATTATCAAAATTCTGTTTAAATAAACACTATTATTTTATGAAATCAGTACTCCAGTTAAACAGTACAACTTAAGAGGAAATCATCTCCATAGTAATCCACAGGTAAAAATGCCCAGTAGAACAGGGTTTTTCCATAAGTTAATCACACTACATTAAAGGCAGTGTCAGAGAAACTGAAGAAGAGACGCAGGGTAAATGAACTACTGGACAGATATACAGAAACACGAAGACTTGTCCGGCCACAGCTTAGTTCTTCATTTTAATTACTTTTCTGTTGACTGTTCTACTCTAATCTTCTACTGTTCTGCTCTTCTACCCTGATGTTTCCCTTTTTCTTCTTTCCTGATGACTTCCTTTTACACTACTTCTTGATGTCTTCCTAGAAAACTCTGTATTTTTCCCCTACAGCTTATATACCCACACTCGTTTACACCATGCCAGATATCAGAGAAAAATGGCAATGGCAAACATGTAAAGGTACAGCAGTAGCAACAGACATTCTGGAACCAAAGCCCTCAGGGCCTTTCCTTTCTGAGATCCAACACCCATCAGTGCCTTGTATTCTAGTGGGCCGGACTCCTGAAGTTCAGTTGCCACTTGCTGTGATTCTGACATGGCCACCCACAGCAAAGCAAGTGTGTGGGGGTTGGAAGACAACATTATGGAGTTAATTATCAATTATCCCCTTCCACCTTTGTGTGGGTCCCAATAATTCAATTTGGGTTCCCAGGATTGATCAGCAAGTACCTTCACCTTATGATCCATCTCACCAGCCCTCATGAGCTCAAATACTGGCTCTTACATTTTTTGTTAATGTATCACGCACTGTCTTTCTCAGATCTAGCATGTTTAACCTATCACTGGAGATCATCATATTATCTATATCTCATTACTGTGTGTAAAGCACATAGCATCATGATTAACATCAGAGAAAGCATATAATAGTTGACATTAACTTTTTCTCCTTTACTTGGTAGATAGGTATTAGTTATGAAGATTAGTATTAGAAGAGAGATTTAGCATCTGGCACTGTGTGTGTGTGTGTGTGTGTGTGTGTGTGTGTTGTCTGTATGCCTTCACACATGTGAGGATGAGTGTGTTGGGGTATGCCTCTATGTTGAGGCTTGAGATTGATATATCATTTTCCATCATTCTACACCTTATGAATTTAGGCAGGGTTTCTGAGAAAACTAAGAGATTGCCAGATTGCCATTTGAGTTAGACTAGTGAGTTTTCTCCAGGGGTACTGCCTTCCCATGTGCTGAGCTTATAGGTGGGTGGCCATCCCCACCAGGTTTTTATGTGTGTTCTGGATCTATATTCCACACTTCATTCTTGAACACCAAGCACTTTGCTAGCTAAACTATCTCTCCACATCTCCCCAGACTTCTGGTGGGTGGGGGAAGGAAGAGTAACAAAGTTAAGTTTTGCTTGGAAAAATAGTATTACAATGAATGCTACAGTAGCCGACTGCTATTACTGTAGTGCATGAATTGTCATGAACTCTTTCTTTCTAACATCCCAGTGCCTTCACTGGTATGCAGTTCTGTGAACAGGCAGGAGAAAGCCCACATACTTAGTCACATGTTACCCTGTAAGTCAGTCTTTGAATACCTGCTTTTGCTGAAAAACCCGCTATGTCCCTATGGTATACCGTTAATTTGTGTCTTGCTTCTCTCTTCCTGAAAGACAACATTACACCTTTTTATCTGCTATGGTTGAATCCAGTCGTCTTTATCAAATGTTATCCTAGGACTTAACTCCTCAATAGGGCAATGCTGAAATGAGACCTAACAGGAAGTTCATATGAGGAGAACCTGTACTTTAGAATGAGATCTCACTTTCAAGGTATCAACTTGCTGACTCAGAGTCATTGCAAAGCTAAGCTGCCCGTTGTGTTTGTATCTTGGTATGGACCCACTTCTGCTTCTCTTGTCTGCTGTGGGCGGAGTAAGCACGATGTCCTCAGCAGAAGCTAGCCACATTTGATTAAATGGCCTTGGCTTTCTAGTCCTATAAACCAAAATAAAACTCTAATCATTTTTATAGATTACTCACTCTGATTTTATTGTATCGATAGAAAATGAACTAGAAGACCCTGTCCATCTTTTCCCATTTCATCTTGTTTTTCTCTTTTCCTAAGTGTTCCTATGGAAGTAATTAATGACTTACAAATATTGGTGTGTACACAATTATTTTACCTAAAACTGTGCGGCATGGCACATTTCATAATAATGCAAACAGTGCATACATTGGAATAAAGTTCCGAAATTTTTGTCCCATGAAGTATTAGCCCTTTATTTACTGAACCATGAACTAGCACTATGATAAACCCTGGAAGAAGATGACATATTGGGGTAGGGGTGGGGTTAAGAAAGATACCATGTACTAATCAATTTGAGTTGCTATGTATCCACTCTGAAACATGCCTGCTGATATCAGTGCTAGTCCAAGGGAACAGGCAGATGTACATGAGATAGTAGTGTCACATTATTTACCTTCTCACTGATGTGACAAAATACCCTGACAAAGCAACTTAAAAGAAGAAAGATTTGTTTCAGCTCAGAGTTTGAGGGTGTGATCCACCATGGCAGGCAGTCATAGCAGCAAGGGCTGGAGAAAGACGGTCCAGGTGCAGCCACAGTCAGGATGCAGAGAAAGGATGCTCAGTTCACTTCTTTCTGTTTATTCAGGTTGGTGCTCCTGGCATGAGTCACATCAGAGTGGATCCACCCTCAGTTAGTTAACTTAATCTTTATCAGTGTTTCTTAACCTCTGGGGCACAACCTCCGCAGGAACAGCATATTAGATATCCTGCACATCAGATATTTACATTAAGATTCAGAACAGCAGCAGAATTTTAGGGATGAGGTAGCAGTGAAATGATTTTATTGCTGGGGTCACAACATGAGGAACTGTACTAAAGTGTTGTAGCATTAGCAAGGTTGAGAATCACTGTTCTTGATGATCTCTCATGGACCTATTCAGAGCATCATGTCCAAGGTGATTCCTAGTCTTATCAGGTTGACAATCAAGGTGAAATATCACAAGCAAAAGTGCTGAGTTGGTGAATGTGGGAGCAAGGTAGTCAAACAAGATGGATTTATGTTTGTCTGAGATTTACTCATAGTGAACTTTTATTATTATTGGAAGGTCTTTCCCTCAAGCCTCTGTGGGTTTTCAAACAAGAATAGTATCTGGCTTTACTTACCCTCATGCTAACTCATTCATGAAAAATGCAAACACGTACATGTTTTAACTTACAAAAATATATCCAGAAACCCTCCTTTCAAATCCATAGGAAGGGAAAGACTTTCCATATATTCAGTTATAAATAAAATAAAGTATACATAATTTTCTAGTGGATTGTCTGGCCAAGAGACCATGACGCAGAGAGAATGAGTAGAATAAAGTTGTTCTACCCATTCACAAACCACTTACCTTTACAACATCTTAATTTCTTCCCATGTGAAGAAGTGGGCCTGAAGCTACAAACAGATGAACAAGTGTTTAAAACACACAAATGCGGACACAGCTAGAAAGATAAATGATATGATACATGGAATAGTAGACAAAAAAAGGCAAACCAGAATGTGGGCCACTTCGTATGTTTTTAACTTTTGAGAAATCTTTATAATACCATATATGTAGACTTATTATATTTCAGGAAATCTCTATAATGCCTTATATGTACACTTATTATATTGCATGTAAGTTTCATCAAAGTCTATTGTTATTCACTAAGGTAGCAGGTTGAAACTAAATTAACTCATATAGCTAAATGGTTTATTTTACTGGTGTTTGGTATTCTCATTAGAAACAATTACCATTCTGAGCTAAGGTTAAGGGAAAAGTCAATAAGCCTTAGGAAAAATGAAAGTCAAAGAACAATCTATATTTGATGACCTTCAAATAGAATTTTTCAGCCCAATGACATCACTCATAGTGTTTGTTCACTGCCTATTGCTTGGCACTGAGTGTAAAGATTTTTTTTCCCCATCTTTATTCTTTGTGAATATGTTCTGCCAGGAGTGTACATGAATTTTACATTTAAAAAACTTTTAGGATACAGAAAATAATTAGAGAGCCAGTAATAAAGTGAATAAGTAAAACCTAATAATAAAAATAAGTAGAATCTAATAATCTGATGATCTTTAGTATTTATTAGCTGGTTGGTAGGTCTCAGGTCTTTGCTCAAGGATGTTACATTGAATTTATGTAACATATCATATAATTAAGAATGTGATTAGAACCTTAAGTATTTATTTTACAGTTTAAATGAGAAAACAGGCTGTATGCAAAGTTAAAGAATTCATCAGACTTACTCGCTAGGTAACGTAGGTAACTAAATCTTATTTCTTTTATACATGTCACATTACATTTCTCTATTTCTGCTTGGACATCAAGCTTTAAAGTACATCCAGTTCTATAAAAGTGATAGAGTCACCACAGAGATAGACAGATTCTTGGTTGGTAAAGATTTCCTTTTGCTTATTGGAAAACAGAGTAATAATTCTATCATGCCCCTGTTGATATAACAGAAGTTAAATGGCTCAGATAGAGTATAAGAAACACGCTGCCACAAAACAAACCAGATGAAACTGTGTAAAACAAAACAATACCAGAAGTCCAACATGTCAGGAAGTAGTAATATGACAAATAAATAAGTAAAAATTTACTTCATTTACTCTTTCAACAAAGGATCTAACATGACATAGACAATATAAGGGGTTATCAAAGGAATGTTAATTTGAATTTAGTTAATGGATTAGAACTGAAAGAATATAATTTATTTATATTCAGATTTTGAACATTTTTTCTGCTCAAACACACAGTAGACAAACAACAAATATCACTTCCTGTTCCTAGTGTTTTGCTTGTGTTAAATGTGTTAAAACTTTCTTGGTTTTTATTCAGATAATCTCTTGTCATGAAGGAATCTCTGGTATTTGAATCACTGTGACTTGGATAATAATATGCATACATGGAGAATAAGAAATGCAAATGCCACCTCATTACAGACAAGAAGTCATTGGAGAAGTAAGGGAGAGGTAGTGTGTGGGTGCTCAGACAGGGGTTGGAGAGTTTGAAAGCTGACATCTTGTGACCATCTAAGAAAGAATCTGCTAGAGTTGATAGTAGAACCTTGTCTTAGAGCTGATCTATAATTTGGTATAAGAAAAAAAAATTAAAGAATGTGAAGGGTTGTTTGAAGAAACTGTATTGTTCATAAGAATTCTGATGATATGACCACACAAGAACTCGGTGATGGGCTCTGGAAAATATGCAGAAAGTAGGCTGAGGATGATTCATCTCCACCTAAGTGTACTTCGACACTAACTCAGATGGGAAAGAGAAGTGTAAGTCCATGCTTTTTAATCATTATCATCACAATTCTTAAGATGTCTACCAAGCTTCAGATGTTGTACTTTTTCTTTGAGTACAGATTATTTAGTCTTTCCAATAACAACCTTCCCAAAAATATGTGCTTATTTCAGCTTGCTTTCCTCTGAATCCTGTAATGCTGAATCCATCTGGTTTCAACACAAATAAGACAACATTTTGATGCATTCTCAGTTGTTGACCAAGGTTTCTGTCCTGCCTGGTCCCGCTGCCGTTCAGCCCCAAAGAAACACACAGAAGTCTACATTAATTATAAACTGGTTGGCCTATTAGCTCAAGCTTCTTTTAACTCATAACTCATATTAGCCCATAATTCTTGTCTGTGTTAGCCATGTGGCTTGGTACCTTTCATCAGCGAGGCATTCTCATCTTGCATCTTCTGTGTCTGGATGACGACTACAGACTGACCTTTCCTCTTCCCAGAATTCTCCTGTACTCATCACCCCTCCTCTACTTTTTGCCTGGCTACTGGCCAATCAGCGTTTTATTAAAAATAATACAGGTGACAGGATAAAAGACCATTGTCCCACAGCACTCAGTCATTTCAAATTCCTTGCAGATACAAGTTATATGCCAAGACCAAATATCGAATTAAGGCCCCAGCAGGTTGGACGAGCTCTCATAAAGCTCACTATATCTGAGAGGAGATGGAAGATGAAGGAGTTGACAGGAACCATCTAGCTTTCCCTTCTTCCCAGATCTTAGATTCGCCTCGCAGATTATACATCTCTATCATTAATTTCTTGTGCATTGCATTTTACTTTAATTGCAATAGAAGTTCCAGAAAAATAATGCTTTAATTTTAAGACTTCAATTCTATGTACTACTCTTCATTACCACCTTCTTGTGTGCACTAAAGAGTCATCACCCTGTCACTTCCTGCTACTGTGCCAAGAATTTTGTAGTATCTTTTAGATTCTTTCTATCTTATGTGTTTCACAGAAAAAAAATGCCTGCATGTGTGCATAGGTGCATAACTATATCTTTATTGACAAAGGCAAATAGATCTTTCCTTTCATGCTGGATTTTTCATGTTAAAATTTATCCCTTACTAACAATCGTTTCCTATGAAAAAACTGAAGTTTATAGTTCTCTACTTCTGCTTTACAAAAATCAGCATAAAATGCATATTCTAATTTTGGAAATTTGATATGTATACAATGACATATATTCACACTGAAGAAAATAATATGAAGCTTGACAATTTCTAACAGAAAATTTCCTGATACATAAATGATATGTAACTAAAACTATCCTAACATTATCTGCACAAACTTTTCTAACCTAACAGAGAAAGTTGCATGAATGGTCTATTTTGGAATTACTGCCTTTGAAACAGAAGATAATTTATTATAATTTGGCAAGTTTCTTTCATATTCTTTTTTGAAATATGATCATAATGCCAATAAATTGATACACAATTTTCATAGGACTTTCCAGCCCTATGAAATGATTTAAGTGGCATAGATATTGTAATAATAACAACCTGAATTTCATTTCAATGTAAGCTGTTGAAGTAAGCTTTTATTGCTTCTCATCACATTCTCCACATGTGTACTAGTACTGAAAGTTTAAAATGATTATAATTCCTATCACTATAGCCAAATAGATTTTTAAATTGATTTATCCACATATAAATAAATTTAGCTCAGTACTATTTTTCTATCATTATTACAGTAAATAAATATAACCCCTATTTTGTGGATTAGCTCCAGGCTACCCTTTAAATCTGCAATGTGAGCTTCAAAATAAGTGCCCTCTTTATACAGTATCACTAACATCCTAAACTCCTGATTTACCTTTAATTGATTTGGTGGCCTAACTGCATGGAGTTTTAATGCAATCTGTGTTTCAATGGGGGAAGACTAAGTTACATTTGTCTTTAAACTTTGTTTTGCCCACTGCAGTGTCTGTCCTGCTCACTGGGACCTGCTGCTCTCACAGAGTAGGTGTTAAGTAGATGTCTACTGAGTGGATAAAATGATAAAACTGAATGTTAACAGTGAGGAACAACATGGTAAGAAAATGATTCCTAATGACACATTGTTAAACCTCACACATAGATTAATGAATCACATAACCCTTCCCAAATGAGCTTCTTGTAGTAGATGGTAACTTAACCCAGAAAGCCACAATTCACCAATAAGCAGAGAATAATAAACTTTGGAATGCTCAGCACTAAATGGGATATCTATGTGACACCCCTTCATCAATGCTTAGGGATCTATTAAAAACAGGGTACAGAAAGAGTGGAAAAAACAAACAAACAGAGATTCTAAGGAAATTTTTCCAGGCACAATGGGGTAGATATACACATGAATACAAAGAGACTGGTAACAGACTGCACAAGACCTGGACAAGTTCAAGCCAGCCAAAACCCCAGCACAAAGGACGGGAAGTGGCCAGAAACTCCCTCTGCTAAGCAATGAGTTCTTGGACTTTGATTAGTGCTGGGAGAGGGAGAGTTGGTTTCCTCAATGGAGTGACATTTGGTAAATTGATCATATTCAAGGACAGGCTCCAAGAACAATAGTAGTTGGCAAACACAAACTGAATTCCATAATTTGTTCTTATTGTTGTGAGAGATTGAGATGGAGAGGAAGAGATAGTATCGATCCCACAGATGAGAGGAGAAAGACCACTGGCCCAAATCATTATGGCTAACTTAATTGAAGCAAGTTTCTTATTCGTGTGCTTGGGCTGTTTCTCCCTAAGAAGTGGGTTTAAGAGATCAGCATAGGACAGAGGTAAGATAAGTGCTTTGGTATTTCAAGAGGAAGGAATTTTCAAATGGGGGATTTGGCAGGCAAAAAGGCAGGTTAGAGAAAAAGAACAGAAACATAGCAAATTGATCATAACAACCTTCTGAAACACAGACATGATTGCAAGGTGGTTATGTAAAGGCAGTCATAACAAGGTGCTTTAACAAAGTAGTCATAATAAGGTGGCCATAATGAGGTAGTTGTAATAACATGGTCATAATAATTTTGAGGTACAAAGGTGTGGTTGCCATTTCCTGGAACAGACAGTACAGACCATTTGTAGTTAAGGTTGCAGGTGGGGTACAGCACAATTCTTGAGAAAGGATTTAATAATAAATAAGAATGAATCTCATTTGTTTTTATTATAAGATAGCTTTTACACCTAAGATGGGGGCAGGCTGGTTTATCAATCAAGGTAAAGATAGAGAAAGACAGGCAGACAAATTGTGAATTTGAATGGGTAGGGAGCTGGAGAAGATCTGGGAGGAGTGGAGGGAGGGGAGTGACTATGATCAAAAAAAACTATATGAAATTATCAAAGAATAAATAGAAATATTATTTTAAATAACTAAATGCTTAACTTTTTGCATCAATTTAGAGAACATTGAAAAGGAATTTGAATTTATCCACACAAACAAATTATAAAAGTTTAAGATAATAAATATATGAGTTACGCTGATTTAATCATTAGTCAATATGGACACAAATCAAATATCACCTTTTTTCCTAATTAAAATATACATAATATATGGAAAAGAAAAGACGAAATCAGAGAGTGATTTCTGCAAGAGTTAGAACCACAATGAAGAGATGGCCAGATGTAAATTTTTGGTCAGGTGTCATACCTCATTAACAAAGTAATAATTAGTTAAGAGGAATGAGTTTTGGCAATTTTTATGACTATGAGAAAAGGATTACTTTCCTAATAAATTGCTTGTGGTCAAAATTTTTTTATTCTAAAACAAATATTAAGCTCTTGGCTTAATATTTTTAATTCTGAACTTAGAAGTTATAGCAGAGAATGATGTTTCACTAGCTGAATTCACTTGCAGAGAACAAAAGCCACATTACCAACCTAAAAGAAGGAATTTATAACTGTATATTTAAAAGAAAAACAATTAAGAGGGTTGAGGAAATAGAATTTATTGTTTCCAAGAAGAGCACAAAGTTAACTGCTCTGGAAATAAGGCTGCAATGAGGATGCTGAAGAATCAGAAAGGTGGCAAAGATCTGGGGAAATTAGTTACTTCTGATGATATAATCTGTAAACACAAAGTCAGTGTCTCAAACTAAGCCTCTCTTCCAGAAAAACTCAGTTCTATAATCTAGTTTCACAGAAGTACATGTATGTAACTTGTGTACTCCAACTTAGATCTAGAGTTATATCTACAAAGGATCCTGAGAAATATAATTGTACTTTTCTTGCCTCAGCAACATATAAATACACACAATTCAATGTAAATGATATACAACTTAAATCTGAAACATATTATGCTTCTCTTAATTTGGTTTTCTAAATCTTTCCTATTACCTTAGAAAATTGAACAATATGGCATCAAACATTTAGACCAACCCATGATTATTAAATATACAATATCTGACCAGGATAATTAACACCATAAAAGAAAGACCATCTACAAAAATCATGTTGGACGAAGCAAATGGAATATGGTTGATCTTTCCAATCAAAGTAGCTCTTTGAGACAAAAATTAGGGCAAACCACAACATAAAATTAATCAAAATTCTTACATTTGGTTTCAATGTTATTTTTAATAAACAATGAAAATAATTTGGCATCCAGTCAATTGCTCTTATTTAACATTTATATGATAAAGAGTGACTTGAACAAACATTGAAAAATAAAAATGCATCAAAATAACTGGCTTCCCAAAGTGAAATCCAAGTAAGCTGCCTAAAAGTGGCCATAAAATATGTATCATTGTGTACATTCAACTTGCATATCTATGGCAACCTGAATTTGGCAAGATGGAGTTCAATTTATGTTCAATTCATATTTCTGTGACAGTGTTACATTTTAACAAGTCATTATTTTAAAGAATTTTCAAAAGAGAATATGTAAGACATTCTTTCTAAAGAGTATTGAAATGAAAGAACATCATTCTTTTGATATAACCAAGTGCTTCACAGAAGGGAGCACTCTTTATGATTATTTAATAGTATAATAGAAGTTTCATTATCCAGAATTGCAATAAGCATGCAATTCTCAAATTTCAAAAGAAACAATATATTCAGCATAGATTTATTGAGCCTTCATTCTACAATGGCCATTTCCCAGATACTCTAAGGAGACAGCTTAGGGTGAGATACTTGCTTAGAAGATTTTAGTTTAATTGTCAAGACAAATTTACATAGACTAACAAGGGAATACTTGACATGAAAAGAAATGAAACAAAAATAAAAATAGAAGATAATTTTTAACCATAGATAAGTAACATTTGTGTATGTATATGGTTTCCTATGTTGTAGTTACTACTTAGAGACATGAAGTTGTTCAGGGCAGCTAGATAAAAATAAAAATTAATAACAAGGTTGGAAAGATATCAGGAGTTGAATAGAACTGGTATAGAGGAATAGTTGTGCCATTCACGTTGTGGGAAACCAATGATACAATATATCAAAAGTATCTGTAAATATAAGTAGAAAATATTCAGAATGGACCAACAGAAATAAAGAAAGGGTAATTTGTTAACAGACAGTGGATGTTGTTGAATGTCAGATACAGAGTTAGGGGCAAAGGGGTGCCGTCTGAACGGGACAGTAAAATGCTAAAAAGGAATCTGGCAGGATGAGTGGGACAAGCTGGAGAAAAGAAGACAAGCTGGGTGGATGAGAATTTTATAGGAAGTTGGGACTGATGTACTGAGAGTCTAAATTAGACGGACAGCTGGAAGGACAGACTAGGAGAGAAAATGGTGTATGGGATTGCTTAGGAGCAAATAGATGATGCTATGGACAAGCTTTTCATTACTGATAAAAAAGAAAACAGCAGATATTGAGAAAAGACAGAAAGGCAGTGACAGAAATTTTCAGATCAAGTTCACAAGGGGGAACTATTAAAAATTGTGAATGATTTTTCTGAATATTAATTTCCTGGGATTAAATGTGCTCTTATCATCTAAATAAAAACTCACTTACAAGGACTTTCAGGCATTACTACTTCTGCAGTTAAGAGTTCTGAATCAATACCTAGGGCTACAAATGGTGTTATTGGCACAAATAATTAATTTGAAGAGAGGTAACTGGTTGCTACCTGATGCTTACCTAAAACACTGTTCCAATACTTCTTCTAAGGATGACCTACCTGGTCAACCTGATCAGTAACTGTATGTTTATATAGTACTTGTTGAAACTTACTATTACTTCTGATTCTTCTCTATCCATTATAGAAAAATATCAGTTTTACATGAACTAATCTCAGTAAACCAGCCTACAAAAAAAACTATCAGAAAAATAAATAGAAGACTCTCTTAGAGAAACCCACACCTATGTCTTCAGGTGTACACTTCACATCAGCCCTGTGTGTCTCTTTCCTTCTCTTAAGCCTGTGTTCAAATCTAGACTAAAATACTTTTATTAATGACTACTACTCTTCCAGAGGACAAAGGTTTGATTCTCAACACCCACACTGTGGTTCACAACTGTCTATAATTCCAGTTCCCAGGGATCCACTGTCCTCTTCTGGCCTCCTCAGGTACTGTACATGTGTGATGCACAGACATACATGAAGAAAAACATACATGCAAACATAGATGCTCCCATCTGTGCTTCTAATTGAAGATAAATTATTTGTAATAACATGTCTTGCAGATCAGGTAAGTTGTGAGGCATTCTGCTTTGGTATCAAGGATTCACTGGGAAGAACTTACTTCATTTTTCTGGACCACATTCCTTCATAGGCAGCCAACACTTTGGGGAAATTACTAGAAACATCAGGCGTTAAACATACACAAGATCTACATCTTCCATACTTGAAGGGGATCAACTTGGTATGTTAATTAATTTTTGCAATTAGGATTATCAAAGTTATCTTTGACTTATTTGAAAGACACATTCCTATTGGGTAGTTCCACTTCTTATGGTAAATATTATGAACACCCACCCTACCTGAAGCATCTTTGTAATAACAAGCTTATTTAATAAACAAGGAGCTATCAACACAGGAAGATTCAATTTGGGTTTCTCCATTAGATGCCATTCACTAAGTCTGTCAGAAGAATCAAATGGTAGAGGAAAGATACATTTATATGAATAACAATGACTAGAAAAAAGAATGAATGAATTTTCCTTGCTGTCAGATCTCTACCATGTGGAATGCATACAATTTTACATTATTTCTGGATACAGTGGAACTCATTTTTGAAATAAGATCCTTTCAGTTCTGATACAAATCACTGTATAACAGAAAACAGTCCCCAGCTGGGAAAGCAGGTGTAAAATGGCCCAACTAATTACAGCCTTGTCAAGTAATGGCTACAAGGCAACCAGTGACTGTCCTCATAGTGAATGTCAGGTGAGTCCAACCAATTGGATTAAGAAATTGCACGTAAGGGGAATGTACATAAGTCACAGAGAGACAGGGAGACAACGAGGAGTGTAATGTTCCTTGATTTGAGGAGAGAAAAGATAGAGATTTCAGGAAATGGCTTGTTACAACAAACTTAGAAAGAAAATGAATGGCTTGTTGAAGTGAAACTTTGAGTTTGCTGGCTTGGCCTACACAATTACATTGCATGGGGAAAGGATCTCCCATTTTGAACATAGCTCTCCCATTCACGATCCATATTGGTAGGTTTAGCTTGCTACCCAATAATTTTTTATGAGGCTATAACTATGATAACACTTTGGATTACAATCAGAAAATCCAGAAACATTCAATGGCAATCAGAGCTTGAATGTCTGGGACATAAGCCACCTTTCAATCTCCTGTCCAGGAGCTTTTTTTCAAATTGTCTCCAAATGCAAGGGGCACTAAATTCCTAAAGGAAAAGGAAGTCATTATCAGGATCTATAACACTGTGTTCTCTCCCCTGCCATTCTTTGCCTGAAGGCCAGGAGTACAGCATTTTATCAGCAGCCCTGCTCACTGAAGTGGAGGACACACGCCCAGATGGCGAGTCACCTGCTTCTAGGCAATGCATAGAAGCAATTACTGTTGTTTGGCTTCTATCCAGAACAGAAATAAAGAGCATGATATTTTAGTCTCAATAACTATATTGTAGCTGATTCCAAAAGTTTCATATAAATAATAAAAGATTTTTTTTTTCAGGAAAGAGTTGTCTTTTGAACCATCATGGCAAAGAAACTACAGTCAATACTTTCAGTAAAAATTATGTTCCACTGTTCTGTTAAAGTCATATCAGTATTTCTGAAAACCTTGTGGTGGTATTTAGAATTCATCCTTCTTTATGTCAATAAAGATGACAATGACAATTGCAACGAAAGACACAGACCTAGAAAGCAATAAACTCTTGCGGATAGGTATTTTCACATTTGAAGAATGGATAATTTCAAAGCAAGCAGCATTCCCTGAGAATAGCTCAGCATCTGTCTAACTATAATTCTATCTTACCAAGTTACTAATTTTATGTGAACTATGGTGGTCTTAACAGACAATCATTATTTTTATTAAACTTGTGACTCTAAATTACTTACTTTCCATAATAAAATATAGTTCTCTGATGTAATTATTTTTTTTAATGAAAAGGCCAAGCGTACCTCTACCTACATTATTGCAAAAAAGTGCCTAAAGAGGTATCTGGAAATATGTACCAGATTGGAGAAAAGCACGAGGGAATTTGTAACAGACATTTCTGTTGGGTTTTAGAAATGATAACTCACATTTTTCTCCTTCCATAGTTTTGTATTCTCCCTCTATTCAGTGATATCTTTCTAGTGTCAAATAAACAAGTATACCAAAACACTATATTTATACTAACCAGCCCCAGAAATATCCAGGAATGTGTGTCTATGAGACATATATATCATAAATGTTGACTACTTGTTTTCTAATATGCTCATGGTCATAAAGAAGTTTAAGGTTCAATTAGCCAACATGAAAGATAAAAAGACATCAAATTCCATATCACTGGTAGGGTCCTAGCAAATGCTTTATTCCCAGACAGTGTTTTGAAGAAGTATAGCTCACTGTAACTCTCTCTTCTTCTTGTTCTCACTTAAATAAATTATGTCCCCCATTGTTTGCATTTGCCTCAAGAGTCAGGTCTGCATTTATTTACTCAACAAATGTCTATAGTGTAGTTAGGGAGCGCGAGTTGCTGTGTTGTGGTCATCATTTCTCTTGAGACAGTGAAGTAACCCGCAGGCCACCGCTTCTCTTATTCTTCCTCCTCTGTGCCTGTTTGCTAATGCAGTTCACTCTTGGGAGCTCCCTTCCTCACGACTCCTGAAGAAATGGAACACAAGGATACCTGGTTATAAATCAGAGACTGTAAGTAGGGGGAGCAGAGTAAAAAGGAAAGAGATGACAAAGGTAGAAATCAGCATTCCTTGCTTGTTGTTTGCTTAGGGCTAGTCATAGAAAGAGTTATGAGGAATCATTTGCAACTTTCTAACTCGTGTGACTTCCAGCATGGGGCTACCATTCATTGAGGAAGAAACAGAAGGCAGCTGTGAATGGTTTAGAACACTTGCTCAGACATTCTAATGGATTACAGGGTTAAATCATGTTATAGTGGCTCACACCTATAATTCGAGTACTAAACAGCCAAGGCAGGATAACAGGAGGCTTAAAATTATTAATATTATTAATTATTATTTTGTATGCATGAGTGTTTTACCTGCATGTATGACTGTGGACCACTCGTGTGCCTTTTGTCCACTGAGGCCAGAAGACTGTGCTGAATACATGGAACTTGCAGTTACAATTGGTTGTGAGACAACATGTGGGTTCTGGCTCCTTTGAAAGAACATGTAACATTCTTAACCACTGAGTCACCACTTCAACGCTAAAAAAATACATGTACTATAGAGTGAAACTCTGTCCCCATAACACTCTCGTATAAGAAAAAAGTATGACATGTAAATTATAGAAGGCATTTGAGTGAAGTGAAAAAGAAGAAGAGATGGGGAATTTTGATGAACACATTATCATTTGAAGTATAAGAGCATATGAGCAGAAAAGTGAATGGAGAAGACCAAGAGGCTAAGGCTAGGCCCATGCTGCCATCCACATTCAAAGTAACACCAAAAGAAGAGAAATGTACCTATGAAGCAGAGAATAAAAGGCAAAGGGAATTTTTCTTACCACACTAATGGTTTTGGTATAAAACTTCTCCCTAACTCCTCCTCCTTCCTCCCAGCATTCAGTATAGTATTCTCCTCCTCACTATGTTCTGCCCTGCTATAGGTCCAAAGCAGTTTCTTTACTCATTAATATTCATTCATGTAATCAAAATTACAGCATACAGAGAGGAATCCCACATTATGGAGCAATACACATAGGAAGGAAAGCCAATTAATTCATGGGTCATCGTTATCTTGCTGCTAGATTAAAGACTCAATCCTACGGAAAGCCTCTGAGGAACTGCATAGAAAACACATACTAAAATAGTCCATGATTGGGTTGGAGAGAGGGCTCAGAGGTTAAAAGCACAAACTTCTCTTCTTAAGGACTCAGGTTTGATTCCTAGCACCCACATGGAATCTCACAACTGTTTATGACTACAGTTCCAGAAGTCTGGCATCCTCCTCTGATCTCTGCAAGCATCAGGCATACAGAATATGTACAGACAAACATGTAGAAAAACCTCTCACACACAAAATAATAATGAATAGTTAAAAATAGTCCATAATCTGGTACACAATGGGAGAGCATTTAATTGTAGCTGGCTATCCCCAGTAAGCCTGGCCTTCAGATGTTATTCCTCTTTTATTTCAAAATTTACTTTTATGATGGAGATGTAGATATTTCTCAGAACACGTATTGCTCTGATTTGGTTCATAGCACCCAGTTTGCAAATGCCTGTAACTCTACTTCCAAGGGATATATGCCTTCTTTTGGCATCCACCAACATGTGCATAAGGCACAAAAGGACATACAGACATTATTAAAAATTATTCCCAAACATATTAATGCTTATTTGTGGATGAATGAAGATTTCCCACAGATATTGCATATGGTGGTGACAGGGAACTCCTAGGAAAGAAATATAGAAATGTGTTTGAATGGAGATGCTTTCAGTTTATCAGTAGACAGAGGTGATGGTAATGGTCAGAGCTGGAGTCTCAAGGAGATTCCAGAAGAGAAAATGTAGAGTACACAAATGTATCATATAGACTTTCTTTTTAAATAATACCTCTTCAATTCATATCATTCAATTTAGCAATGTATACTCTCTAAAACAATATTCACTCTTCCAGGATGAGTACAATGAACTACAGTCCAAACTGACGTCACCCTGCTGTCTTTCTTCACTATTATTCAGAGTATCTTTTTTTTCTACCATCACTTTGATATTGCTTTCATTCCCAGTCAGGACTTAAATAGGTCTGAGTGCATGATTCCTGATAGGCTGACTTCATCCATCAGGATATGGAGCAAGAAGCAATTCATTCCTTTCTGCACTGTGAGTGCTGTAATTGTATATTTGTAGTTACCACTGAGCAGGTTCATGGGTGTACTTTCTGTGTTCTTATGGCCACCAACTTGTCATTAAGTAGCTACATGTAGTCCACCATGGGTTGGAGGAGAAAGAAGAACACCCTGTTTTAGATTTTCTGATAAGTTTAGCTCTTAAAAAGAGCAGTAGCAAGGCCACCATAAGTGGAAAGAAGATTGGGGACCACTCTGGGTTCACAAAGGAGTCCCTGCCCTGCTTCCAATGGTGATTCTAACAGAAAAAGTTTAATATAAGGAATTATTACTGTTTAGTGGGTGTTTGAGTAGTAATAAATAAAGAGAACCCTAAGAAATTCAGCCATAGTCATCACAGGCATAAGGAATGAGATAGAAATGTCAAGAAGACTTGTAACTCCAGACTTGAGATCACGGTCTTGCTAGTGATGACATGTCTGTTGCTCACTGAGTGACAGTATGGCATCAGGTGGGGAGAACTGACTGAAGATCTGTGGTGTGGGACAATTGTCTATATTTTGTCAATTATATTTTAAATAAACGCTGATCGGCCAGTAGCCAGATGGGACAACCAGACAGGAAGTAGAGACAGGGCAATGAAAACAGGATAATTCTGGGAAGAAGAAAGCCCATTCCTCTGCAGTCATTGTCCTGCCACAGAAGAAGCAAGATGTGACTGCCTCGCTGAGAAAGGTACTGAGCCTTGTGGCTAACACAGATAAGAATAATGGACTAATATAAGTTATAAGAGTTAATAAGAAGCCTGAGCTAGTGGCCCAATCAGTTTATACTTAATGTAGACTTCTGTGTGATTTCTTTGGGACTTAACAATTGCGGGAACCAGGCAGGACAGAAAACCTCAGACAACAGATCTGTCTTCTGGAAGCAGAAATCTCCTTTCTAGGGTCTAGAGAAAGTACTTTATGGAGAAGTAAGCCATGAAAGCACTGGTGGCTACGGAACCACAAGAGGGAGTTGTCTGTACTGCAAAGGCCAAAGCTAGAAAAATCACTGAGCTGTAGGAGCCTGCTGGTCAAGTACATTGGGACCAAGAAGGAACCCTGCTTCCTCCTGCCTTACCTCTCTCTGACCCACTTAACAATGTGGTGCTAACTGGCAAAGAGGAAATACTTAAAAGTATCATACCTATTTTACCAAAGGCAAAATACTGAATTTGGAACTCGGAGGAAATAGATAGCAAGGATGTATGGCTACAGTTCTCATTGAACCATTACATAGACAATGATATGAAAGGAGTGAACCAAGCATACATTTCTAGGACAAGTCTCCCTATAAACATTTAGTTGGATTTTTTTTTAAATTGTAAAGTTTTGGTCTTAGTTAATAGGAGGCTTCCAATAATTTCAAAGGTGTCTACATGATATGCCATTTAAAAAAAATAATTACCTTATTTCTCCCTTTTCCTCCCTCCAAACCTTCCCATATGACACTTTCCTCTCTACTTTCAAATCATGGCCTTCTTTCATTAATTATTATTGTATGTATTTATGTATAGCTATACAGATATACTCCTAAATATAATCTGCTCAGTCCTGATAATGTTACTTGTACGTGTGTTTTCAGGAATGACCGTTTATCAGTGGACAAACAATTGGTGTGCTCTTCCCTGGGAAAGACCACCTCTTCTGCTCCCAGTCTTTCCTAGTTGTCTATAGTTCTTTTTGTAGGGCTGAAGCCTCATGGGCTTTTCCCCTGTTCACTTTGGCATGTCCAATGGAATTCTCCTCGTTCAGCTCACATCTGGATGGCCATTTAAGTGAGACTCCATGGGTGTAGCTTCTGATATTATTAGAAGACAAAACTTAACAGAAAACTCACCTGAACATTAGGCTCTTATAATCTTTCCATCCCTCTTCTGGTTTAGCTTTTTATTAAAATAGTTTATTTTTGTGTGTATCTGTGTTCATCAGCATGTACATGTCTGTATTGGTATATGTGTATGTTCTTGTGTGTGTGTGTGTGTGTGTGTGTATGTGTGTGTGAGTGTGTGTGTTTGACCAGACAAAAATGAAGGATGGGTGTCAGATTCCTTGGAGATAGTGTTACAGATAATTATAAGCCAGTAGAACTGACTTCTGAGATATGAATTCCAGTCCTCATGACGGATGGAATGATTGGATACTCTCTGTCTGAGTGATAATATTCTTCTCTGGAGGATAGTCTCTGATAGATACTAACTGGAACTATGAATATTCTGATACTGAGTCCACTCCCAGTTGTCAATTATTATGTATTTTCTTCAGACTTCTATTTCTTCAGTCTTCCAATATTACTTGTTCCAATAGATGGCTTCATCTTCTGAAATGATACAATTTGGAGCTTATACACTCAAATACTGCTATATATGTTTTTTTATCTTTATTTGCTTGTATAGAAGCTATTATTTAGCAGTTAACTTATAAAAACTATATCTAAACTATTAATGTCAGCCAATCACCTTCTCTGCATAATTTTCAGTGCTTTAAAAAGTATCATTTTATTCATCAGTGTAGCATATATGTACATATAATATACACTTATTTTGATATATTGATATTATTCATGTCTTGATTAATATAAAATAAGTACTATTAAGATATTACATAATATTGTTGATTTTGATACAGCAGTACTCAGGATAAAATATCTTTTAGAGCTATATTGTATGTGTATGAATGACATGCTACCGCAAGCCTCTATGTGTGAGGAGGCAGAGCCAACACAAGTTCTGAAGATCAGGCAATATCCCACTCAGCATTTTCATCAGCTTCCACATGAATTGTCAGTTGATAGGCTCTGTTCTGAATCTCATTCTGTTGATTCAAGTTTTCTCTTCTGCACACTGACACATTACTTTAGTCTGAATAATACATCTCCCCTTATTTGTTTGTCTCAGTATAAGAGTCTGTGTACTGTATGGAACTCCTGGGAATTCTTGCTTTTTTTCTGCATGAGATGAACACAAATGTCTATCCTCCAGGCAATGCAACTAGAAAGAATAGGGTTACTGCTGTATAATAAATACAACGTACTAGTAAATAGGGAACTCTTTGTAAGCCATAAGACAGCCATGGCGAAATCTGACCATGAAAGCAATTTATTTTAAAAATCAAAGAAAAATGAGGTTAATTTAGAAGCAGTGATAGGCATTAGAGGAAGATAGAGTTTTGATTTTCCACAAAAAGTATCAAAGAAAAATGAGGTTAATTTAGAAGCAGTGTCAGTCATTAGGGGATAGAGACAGAATAACAGAGACACAGTGCACACGGAGCTCAAGAGAAAGGAAATGCAGAGAATTGCAGAATCCTAGATGAAAGCAAGGTAGAGGAAATTTGTTTCTTCCCTAGATGAGCACAAGTTATTTGCATAGCTTCTAATATCAATAAAAAGAGGTAATTTCAATGGGAATTTACAAAGTTTATAAAGATCTTTATTATATAAATTTTACTATATAATTTTGTTTTTTAAAATATGCAATTTATTTTAATTATATTTAGATATAATTATATTTAATTATATATATGGTTCCATGTATGTATGGGATACAATGTGAAGCTCTGATTCATAAATATGATATGGAACACTTAAATCAACCCCAAAGCATCCC